>BPTQ01000007.1:160803973-161048973 GCA_019973895.1 Chrysanthemum seticuspe | reverse complement strand
TATTTTGCACTGCTTGTGTAATGATTCTTCTAACTACAGCAGTATCAACTATAACTCTCATTTGTCTTGCTACCTTTTCCACATTCTTCACAAGGTTTTCAACATTAATTGGATGCTCTGTATCTTGATAAACAGAAAACCTTCCACTAGCAGGCGATCGTGTTTTTCACAGGATTTACTTGCTCAGGTTGCCTATCATCATGTCCCATATAATAATCCATCCTCCTCTGAATATCTGCATTATAGTCTTCATGAGATTTACTCCCCTGTTTAGAAGAATATCCTTGCTCCAGGTCTTCATCAGAACTTTATGATCTTGGTACAACCAGTTTGACTCTTCTTGGTTATTGAAGGGACTTGACCTTGAGCTGCAACATCTTCACTTTGCCAATAAGTCTGGTGTTGACTCTGGTATGTAAAGTTTTAGTGTTCTGAAGTTCCTGCTCCAAGATAATCACTTTTTTGTCAGTCTGGTACATGTAGCCATCAAGTCCTGTATAAGTTGCACACTGCGCTCACCACTTCTAGATGTGTTAACTTCTGGCAGAGGTGGATCACTGGGTATATACTCCATGTTATCCATGTGGCTGGGGTTTCCATCACCTATAGTTGATCCCTTAGAACCAAATACATTAGATGTTGCCATAGTAGGGGTCTTATTTATGTTACCCCTGACCTGACCAGCTTCTAAGCATGTATCAGTAGGAGAAGCCCTTCCTATACTGTCAGAGACAGCCTCATCTGCATCATTAGTTATAGTAGGAGCTTTGTGCTGAGGAACATCAGAGTCGTGTCTGGTATTATTCCTAAGTGGTGATGAAGATGATTGTGATGCTGATTGAGAACCATAAGCTTTGGGTGTGTGTTGGGAGTCAACTAGGGTTGTTGATCATTTACCCTGAATGTGTAACATGTTTTCAAACAAATGTACTACAAGTCATTGAACCCCTTAGATGCCATCTTCATATTGCTAAAACGCTTTTGTGTGAGGCAAGGAGTTTTGTAAATGTTTTCATGGAACTTGAGTTTAACTTGTGTGGTTTCCAAAACTGTTTGAATAAATCGTGGATACATTAAAAATTTGAACTGATTATCCACATTTTTCACCATACTATCAAAAATCAATTTTGAAAAATTGTAAGTCCTACCAGTTGATAAGCATATGAGAGCAATAGCAATGTTTCTACTAAACTGGTCCCATAAAGTTTTCTTAGAACTTAAACAATTAAGAATAGTATGGATCAAGAATCTCCATTGTGAGGCAAAACAACCTTTGAGAAAAGATAAGTTTTTAGATGATGTGTCATACCCCATTATGGTTAAGTTTTGAAAGATTTCAGTATTTGGCACATCACTAATACCATCTGCATCACCAAGGTGAAAATCCCTCCTAAGAGATGCTTTAGTAAGAATGATGATAGTGCCATCAACTTTGGCTTCAATCTGTTTGTTTCCATCTTCAAAAGTATTGACAGTGACAGTCTACCAAAACTACTTGATATGAGAAACAAACACAGTTGGATGAACTGTAAGAGCATACCTAATGTAGGTATGATTCAGAAAGTCCACTATTTCATGGAAGTCACATGCTTCCTTGGTTTTCTCCAGGAATGCCACCTGATTGTGTTTTGCTGCAAATTCAAGAGGTGTCATCAAAGAGAAATTAGGTTTTAGGGTTAAAAGAATGTTTTTACTGCTGGGTTTAGATCGATATTGAATGAATGAGCTGATTTGAAAGCCAATTGAGTTTTTATAGACAAAATTTAGGGTTTCAAGATTAACCGACTCTAGTTATTAGGAAACTTAAGAGAGAGATAATTTGTTGTAATATAGAAAGTAGAGACTTTCCAAGTTAAAAAAACTCTCTAAGAATAACAAACTCTCAACGACTATTTTCAAAAAGTAGTTATTCCTGAACAGTACTTGAATAAATTCCAGCAGTACCAAGTTATGCTAGCAGTACAAATATCTTGCCTAACAGTACAAACTTTTTCCAAAACATTTTTCTAAGCAGTATTAACTCAATTTTATTACAAAACAATACTGCATTGAGTTTAAAGAAAGGATTAAGCGTAAATTAAGACACTCAATCAAATTCCGGTCTCATATGACCTCTATTTGTGCGAAAACCAATAGTTTTAGTACTTAGTACTGCCTGTGACAGATAGACTCATTCTTAGAGCCTTTTTGACAGGGTTTCCAGTTTGTAGCAGTTGTTACCTCTAACACAGAAGTGTTAGATTCACTTTTGCTCGTTGTTCTCAATGCCATAGCTCTTTAGAGTAACACACTATCATGAAATATGATAGAATGGCAAAGAGTGGGTTAGATCAGAATATACTGTCTAACTATAACCATCAATTCATTTTCAATAAAGGTCCAAATGCCTTATAAATGCTTTGGAATCTACATGATTATCAGCATAGCACATCTCTGTCATGTGGTTTCTATCAAAGGGAGTCAACCATACCATTTACTAAAACTGCCAAGGTCTCACACATCTTAATCCATTCAAAGTGCTGTAACTTGCCTGCAATTGTTAGTCTAACAGAGTATTTTCATAATAACATGACAGAGTATGACTAACATTTCAAAAGAAATAAACTTAGATTCCGTTGGGGACCTAAACTATTACTGGCTTGGATCTACCTTGTGCATCAAGATAGGCATTTTTCTTCAACTTAACAGATGAACTATTGGGTTTGATGGTCTTTCTAACCCAAATAGTTGTGGTGTTTGCAACATTCCATTTGTTACCCCAAACTGTTAATACAAATAAGCCGTAAAAACGTTTATTTATATTTTACGATCTTCTAATATTTTGTCGATAACAAACGTAAAATCATGTTAACGAAACAAATAAAATACGTAAATGGTTTGAACTAATAGTTTCTAACATATTCACACTTTCACATAAATCACTAAAACAAGTATAAGTGATTTTATGATTTAGTAATACATATGTACAA
This sequence comes from Chrysanthemum seticuspe, assembly GCA_019973895.1. NCBI lineage: Eukaryota > Viridiplantae > Streptophyta > Magnoliopsida > Asterales > Asteraceae > Chrysanthemum > Chrysanthemum seticuspe. Next base: position 161,046,004 of record BPTQ01000007.1, on the reverse strand, counting down.
CAACTAGTGTTTACATATTTGGGTAAAATATACACATAACTAGTATGTAGTATATTGGGTAATATAAATGGGTAGAAACTTAAGTATCACAACCCATTGGGCAAATACATTGAATGTAGTTTGGTACAACCCAAAGCCCATAACCCATGGAGCTTGACCCATAACCCATTGCATGACATCATGCTTATATCATACATGGATAATATCCATAACCCATGGATCAACCCATACCCAAGTGACCAAGTGCATTGCACTCAAAGATACATTGTATCTAACTAAAAGATCCATGGTTCAACCCATGACCCATGACCCATAACCAAAATACCCATGGGTAAAAGGGAGCGTCCCACGGATCCCTAGCTTAACGCTAGACGGATCCCTTGTGGAATGGATCCGTGGGATCCGGGGAATAGTAGGATTTTTCCTCTATAAATAGTGAGTCATTTCTTCATTATTTCTCACCCCTTTCTAACACACTTTCTCCCTGAGTTAAAAACTCACTAACCTCAGATCCAAGAGATCTATGTTTGTAGTTTTGTTTTTGTGTGATCTTTTAGGTTCCTCTTAAAGGCAAGATCAGCACCTTTGAAGTCGAGCAAGCTCAAGTCCATGAGTTGCCATGCTTCCTCATCATCAAGGCTACTGAAGTCTTCTTGTTGATGATTCCTTTCTTTCTTCAAAGAAGTGTAGTGTTGAAGACATTAGTGAAGAATGCCGAAAGTGTCAAGATGAAGATATTAGTGAAGGGTATCTATCGTCTATAGCATAAGCACTTGTGGTAGGTGCTTATAAGTCAAGACAAGAAGCATTAGTGAAAGGTGCTTAGAAGTCAAGACTAGAAGCATTAGTTAAAGGTGCTTTGAAGTGAAGACACAAGACATTAGTGAAAGATGTCTTGTAGATCTAGTCAAAGGCATTAGTGAAAGGTGCCTTAGATGTACATTCGATATGGTGTGTTTCGATGTACTAGATAGACTAGCATTAGATCCAAGGATATTGATATCCTTGATGATGTTGTAAAGGAGTAGATCTCCTTTGGGATTAGTCGTTGGTGTAGTGTGGTAGTAGTTCCTCCATTGCAATGGAACTAGGTGCTTATCCTAGTACCTAATAAAGGGTCGGCGACGTTGTGAAGGTGTAGTTCACCTTGGAGTGAAAGAACTAGGTACTTAGCCTAGTACCTTATAAAGGGTAGGCGACGTTGTGTAGGTGTGGTTCACCTTGGAGTGAAAGAACCCGGTGGTTAGCCTAGCACCGGAAAAAGGGTAGGCGACGTTGTGAAGGCTTCTCCGCCATAAGGAGATTGGTGTAGTGATTACGAACTCTCGAGTAGGTGAATCGGGGAGTGGAGTAGGGCAAGGAAGGTTTCCTTGTAGCCGAACCACTATAAATACTCGCGTTGTGGTTTTGTGCTTCTTACTCTTATCTTTTCATTACTTACCTTTATATGCTTGTTTATCAACATCCAACACACACATCCAAATAGATTGACATAAGTCAATCTAAATAGATTAAAAGGAAGTTTTAATTGGCAAAACTATTCAACCCCCCCCCCCTTCTAGTTTTCCACACAAACAACATTACTTTTAGACCTGAAAGTGTTAGATTTTGGTCTAACAGTATTAAGGTTTGGCCTACCAATACAAACTGTGTGTCTGGCAGTACTAAACATCCTTTTGTAAAATTCAACCTGTTGATTAAAGCTTTGAAAGGTTGATGTTGTTTTTCTTTTGATGGGTCTTGGGTCAGTTGATGGTGCTGGTTTAGTAAATAATTTCTTTGGTCTTGTACCAAAACCAGTTGGTTGGGGGTAGCCAGAATAATTTGGCCTACTAGTATTGACAGTTTTAAGGCCAGTTTTCAAAATAATTGCTTTTGGAGTGAAATAAGTTGGATGAGAATATGTAGCATTAAAGTCTGTTAGGAATTAGAAATTCCCGGTATTAAAGAGTCGGTCACCTCAAGTATATGTAATCGTTAGAAAGCTCGTAGTCGTAGTAATTCTTAAGTTAAGTAGTATTTAGTTAAGTTTCACCGTGGAGGACGGACGGGTCTTTACCCACTGTATGCCTGATCCACAGCCCGATGTGTGGCGATTTATGTAAGACTATAAATACTCTCTACCTTCCAAGGTAGAGAGTTGGAGCTCATAATAATATCTTTCACTTTCTCTCACTAAGTTCCCTAAACCTCTAACTTTCTCTCTCTAGAATTCCATCTATATGCTACTTTGTGTTATGGTTTGATGTGTATGTGAAAAGTTATATCTTACAATTGGTATCAAGAGCCATGGTTAGATCATTTCTTGCACATCTTTGGATTTATAGTGGTTTTTAGGTGGTTTTTGAGTTTGAAAAAGTTTAGTGGTTTTTGCATCATTTGGTTGATTTCTTGTGTTAAAGTTTGAATTTTGTTAGTACTTTTATGTTTAGAATCATCACAAGTGTTTAGGTTTTCATTTGGTAAGCTTGAATCATCTTGGTTGGGTTGTTTTTGGATTGAAAAGTGATGTTTATATGGTTTTTTCTTGCTAGCGACTTAGCTCACGGACTACTTTCTTCGTAGCGACTTGCTTTACAATTTTGTAGCGAGTTACAGTTTTAGACCTAGCGAGTTAGATCTAGCGATTTACAGTACAAGTAGTGGACTCTCCACTACGGGTAGCGACTTGGTGGTAGCGACTTGGTCTGTAGCGAGTTGCTCTTTAGCGACTTGCATCTTTAGCGACTTGAGTAGCGAATTGCTGCCAAAATTTTGCTAGCGACTTGAGTCTTAGCGAGTTACTACTTAGCGACTTACATCTGGCTAGCGACTTGGAACTCTAGCGACTTAGTGGTGTAGCGAATTAGTTGTTAGCGACTTGGTTCAAGAATTCGTAGCGACTTGGTTGATTTTTCCCGTCAAAACTTCAAACGGCCATAACTTTTGAACCGTAACTCCGTTTTCAGCGTTCTACCCATCAAAACGACCGTGAGAACGAGGAGAATGGCACGCCGAATAAACTAAAGTTGATTCGGGTCAATCTTCAAGGTCTAAATCCGCTCCGAACAGAAGTTATTGAGGTTTTTAAGTTTTTAGACCTTAATTTCTCAGGAAAAACGGGCATAAACCAATCCGAATCACAACCAAACAACATCTCTGCTAATCCTACAAACAATCATATGTCCTAACACACAATTGTCTATCATTCCATTGGTCATTGCTTAACGGTTTGGTCTTGATTTTAGTAAAATCCCGCGAAAGATTCTATTTCTCGGTTTGAATCATAGACTTGTAAAATCCCGTGCATTCTACCACATCATGTCTTACTCTACTGACCCAGTGATTTCAGAAGTGCTTAAATTGTATGATGATGTAGTCAACCCTGAGAATGTTAGCTACACTGAACGATTAAAGATGATTGAATCAATCAATGAGGATGTGATATCTCCGGGTTCAGACTTTGAAAAGACTGAAATGCACCAGTCAATGCTACAAAATGCCATGCTAAAGGAATGTAACATTGAGCCCTTTCAACTACTTTATCAGCACCTCAAACTTCTTTTATCTACAACTATGGATCGAACAAGCAGTGCTCTCCTTCGTCAGGATTTTCCCATCTTGACAAGAACTGTGCTACTAAACTTAGAACAACTGAGGTTTCAAATTACTAAAGAGAAGTTCTCAACTGATGAATCTAATGCAGCTCTTCAAGTAATCTTCGATCAATTTCAGCCATTTATCCGGGGGGAATATTCCTCAGATTTTGATGATGAAATGACTGAAGTGTCTTTCAAGAAACACACTGGAATGGAAATTAGCGTGTTCATTGAGACATTCGTACAACTCATGGATAATGTGGAGAAGTACATTGAGGAAGTTACACAAAAAGATGAAAAAGTGAATGAGTGTCAGGTGCAGTTGAGAAATAGTTGTGATAAGTTGGGTAATGTATCTGTTAAAGAATCGGGTGTTGTTGAATGCAGAATGTCAGAGTCAACATATAATGATGAGTCGGGTAAAACACCAGATGATGGATCAGTTGGCACTGAATACAGAGGGTCAGAGATTGATAAGCTTGACACATCCAGCGGTCCAGTGACTCTCGTTACACATGTTGTGGATGCAGATAACAGACCAGAAATTGAGCAGGTGTCATGTAATGAGGTACCCTTTACTATTCAACATAGTGCATCTGCTAAAGCACTTAAACAAACTGATCATAATGTTGAACAAGTGTCACACCCCCAAATTACCTGTTTTGCAGCGGAATGGAATTCCTGGGGATTGACTGTCATAGCATCACAATCACAGTTATATTGAACGACCTAAAGTGTCGTTTGGAAAATACATCGTTTGGTTTAATAAAATAATCAGAGTTTACAAAGTAGGTCCCAAATGTAAATCAACTTGTGCGGAAATAAGTTTGTTACAATTCAAACGATGTTTTAAAGTACGTAAAACCCAAGTGAGACGCGTCGTCATCGCGACTCCATGATGTGTCCAAATGCATGCCATGAAGTGAATGCTTTAGAAACCTGAGATAAAACATGCTAAAAAGTGTCAACACAAAGGTTGAGTGAGTTCATAGAGTATATGAAGAAATGTAAAGCCTTTCAAAAATCGTTTATGCAGCAAAGGCTTTGTAAATCCACTCAGTTCCAAGTTCCGCCCATACAAAACTTGCAACCTGTGTATTCACAACCCATTGCCAAAGTGTAATATAGTTTATGTTCAAGCCCACATCGTCAAATGAATTCACAAAATAGTGCCTAACTTAATGTATCAATAGTTACTTGATATAACAAATATGAGTGTTGATCAAATCGTTCCAAGACCGTTAGTCCATGATTGTACCAAGTCCGTTAGTACATGAATATACCAAGTCCGTTAGCCCATGATTGTACCAAGTCCGTTAGTACATGAATATACCAAGACCATTAGCTCAATGAATATGATATGGAAGTTCTAAGTGTGGCAAAACTGTTACTACGCATGACTAAGCATTAAGTTCAGTTCAACATGTAGTTTCAAATAATCATGATAGTTATGAAAATAATTGAGCATGTATCTCCCCCAAAACATTTATGAAAATGAGTAAAAGCAGGGGCTATGAAACTCACTTGGTGGAATGATGCGAAGACAAAAGTGAGTACACCGAGATGTAATGTGATACGTTAATCTTGACCTATTGGGAAGGATATGATACGTAATGAGTTGCAATGTAATGTTATGCATGCATTTCGTATGTTATTTATACCATTTGCGGGTTTTGAAAATATTACTCGTCGTCGAAAAATACTCTTTTGACGTCTTGACCCTTCAAAAATGACTTTACAAGTTTTTACGTCAAAATGTCATCCTACAATGGTTTTATAATGATTTTTGGTGAAATTGCTACTTTTCATCGCAAAACAATGTCATAGGAAATATCATGAAATTAACAAAAATGGCTTTGGAAAACTAGTCGTAAAACGGTGTACGTCGATCGTTAGAGAACGAACTCGACGGTTTTGGAAAGTTTGTATCGATATCTAGAAGTTTCAGTTCAGGAGTTTTCGTCCAAAAGGTCTCGATCATAAAGATATTAAGGGCTAAAGATAGTGGTTTTTGCTAATTGTGTGCAGAAAATGAGTTTCGGCCAAGTTTGAACATCCGTAATTAATTCACTATAAATCCGCTTTACAAACAGCTTGTTGTTTTGAAAAATATGGCCGGTGAACTTGATTTTTCTAGAAGACATTTCGTTCCAAAAAGTTTCACATCATGGTTAAAAACTGCCGCAAACATGGTCGTTACAGCTAATGTAACACTTGTAAAGTAAAAATAATATAGTTTTTCAGAAAATAATAGTTACGGCAATTTTATGAAAACGTGCATATCTTTGTCGTTTTAAATCCGTTTTCTTCGTATAATACGTCCTTAGCTTCGTATCGAAGTAAACTAATATATTTTTGACAAGTCGAAATAATTTGTGAAGCTTAAGGCTCGATTTTGACCCGAACAATATAAAATCAGCAAGCTGAATTTTCAGAAAATAATACGTTTCGTCGTCAAACTTTAAAAATCCATAACTTCTTCGTTATAAGTCCGTTTTTATCCGTTCAAAAGGCCACGGATTCGTTTTAAAGTATATTTTCTAAATATCAAGGCCAAAGTTTCGTACCATCAGTAGGTTTTTCCAGAAATTCGAAACAAGGACAGAACCTTTTTAATACGTATTGAAAATAGTTTTTCTCGGACAAAACCTATTCTAATCCCTTCAAATCAACTCCAAAGCTAATCTAATCCTACCATACACCTTCTTAGGGTGTCATGGGTTCCTAATCACCATCAAGACCAAAGAATACCATGGGAATAATTATAGGATGACCAATATGTATATATAACTTCTAAAATCATGAAATAAATGGTATAAATCACATATCATGCATAATATCTCCAAAAATGAAAAGAAACATATGAAAATGAAGAGGAAACATGAAAATGATAAAAACAACATGCTTACAAGTGATAGTGATGAGGTGAAAGTAACAAGGATTAAACTTAAATACCCTTGGTTTTTATTTCAAAACCATATAAAGGATATAACTAGATTGTAAATGACTTGTGCTTGAAAATCTTGATCCCCTTTGAACCTTGATATATGGCCGGTTATGATGAAGCCCCAAGAAGAGAGAAATATTTTTCTTAACACTTATGAGTATGAGAAATGAATGAGGAAATAATAGAGATGAAAGACTTTTGTATACAAGTTGTAAAGACATGATTTTAGTGAACCATACACATTTAATGCACTCCCCTCCCCCTTGGTCGGCCAAGGGGGGAGGTATGAGGCAAAATATCTTTTTTTTTTTTTAAAACTATTATTTATATATATTTTGTATAAACTTTGATAAAAAGTGTAAGTAATTTGTAGAAATTTGCAACTTGTAGGATAAATGGAAATTTTGGTACAAGTGAGTTTTTAATAGCTCAAAATAGAATGTATTGAGATGATAAAAATTGTAAAAATACATTCCTTATGAAAATTGAGTGATAAATTAATTATCGTACCATTTTTAAGAAAAACGACGTAATAATTAAACTTTAACGATTAATATACCAAATAAATTTGAAACACTAGAAAAACTAAAAATATAGTTTTTATGAACTAAATGTAAGTTTAAAAATACCTCGGGATCATTTTTGAAAGTAACGGGTTAAATATACAAAATAAAACTCACGCGATAAGGTTTATTAAATATAAAAATTACGCGTATAAAGTGAAATGAAATGTCGTGAATGAACTAATAAGATGCACATGATGTCAATGAAATGTAGACTAATCATAGTCCATATGAAATGTACGTGATGTCATGATCATGAATTCGCCGCTAAACCTTCAAGGTTACGCGAATTTGAAACAAGTAAACCAAGTTTACTATAAATGTTGAAATAATGAGACATGAACTGTGTCGAGAAATGACCTGAAAGTACGGGTTGTCACAACAAGTCTTTCATAAATGTTTTGTTACTGAGGCTGAGTCTGAGATTAAGTGTTTCAAAACAAAAGATTTGGTTGATAAGAAGGCTTTTGATGAACTTTCAAACAAATTCTCAAATCTTGAAAAATATTGCATTTCACTTGAAATCGCGATTCAGAGTAAAGAAGAAAGTTTTCAACTTAACAAACCATGTAAAAAACCGGAACTTCCTGAATTCCGTGAACTTTTTGAAATTAACACTTTGAAAGCTCAGCTTCAAGACAAAGAGTCAACCATTTACAATCTGAAGAAACATATTTCTGTCTTGAATGAGAAAAGTAATTTAGTCATGAATACACAAGACATTGATGCTATTATAACAAGAAATAATGAACTGTCAATTTATGTGGCTAAATTACTAAAGGAAAATGAGTCTTTGAGAAAGCATCATGTAGAACTTAGTGAGTCTGTCAAAGAAGCTAGAACTAAGTCAATGGAACAAACAAACTCTTTGATAGAAAAAATTGATGAACTCAAAGCTCAACTTCAGGATAAGAGTTTCGCTATTGTAGCCTTAAAGAATGAGCTTAGGAAAACTGTAGGGAAAAGTGTGAACAATAAGTTTACAAAACCATCAACCTTGGGGAAACCAGTTTCTCATCCCATTAGAAACCGGTCTGTTGTTAGGCAGCCTACTGCGTTTATATCCGAAAGACCAAAATCTTCAAAAACACGGTTTGCCTCCCAAGTTGATGAGGAAAAAGTTTTGTCAAAACCAGTCACTTCACCTGTGTTACCTAAGAGCCATGCCTCTAGTTCCTCTAATCCTCAACATGCAGCTACTTTTACTCCCAGCACCTCTAGGATTAGTTCAAAAACAGTGTCAAAACCAAGCATTAAAACCCAGAATTCATATGATATGAATGACTTGTGGAAGAACTATTATCTAGAAAAAGCTAGGAAAAAGGCACAGATTCAAAAAGACGGAATTTTAGGTGCAAGACCTAGGGTGAGGAATTCTACGAGATTTCAAGGCACTACTAGTAGTTGTAAACCACTACCTAGGAACACTCAAAAGACTAGGGATTGGCGTGCAGCTAAGAGTAGTTATTTGCATAAGAATGCTAAGCATGTAGAAAACAAAACTAGAAATTCTGAGTCTTTTCCACATAAGAAACAGTTTCCTAATTCACATGCCAAGGTACTATCCACTAAGACCACTAACGCGACTAAGGTTCAACATGTTGTGAAACAATACAAACCAAAAACTTCGCCTAGATGGATACCAACTGCTAAATCTTTGGAAACTAGGAACAAGGATAAGTCTTCCACTATGTATAAGAAGCCTTACAATCCTAGACCTTGCCATAAGTGGATACCGTCTGGTAGAATGTTTAAGGATGCTGGACTTAGGTGGATTCCTACCGGAAAACTGTTTTCTGATGAAAAAATCAAGGTTGAGCGTGAAACCCCAAAGAGTTTGGATACTAATGTCACTAACCCATATATATGCAATCAAGCTTGTAATGTTAGTGCAGGTACTCCTTACTCAGTTGCAGATACTTCGATCCTTCAATACATGGACTGGCTTAAAGTATGGATCACAAATGGATTGATATCTCATAACTCACGGGTTCAAGTTTCTCAACATTGATATTCAACCGGCTATGACATCTGTTCAAATCAGTTCAGGCCTCGTACTTCATCATTATGGTGTCTGCAGATAACACTTCAGGCCCCGTTCTTTAAAGAAAAGAAAAGTGTACGCTCTTCTGTGCGCTTTATCTTCAGCTAAAGAGAAATTCTCTTATGAATGGCCATACTCATCTACATTCTTCATCAATAAGCTTCATGTTTTTCCACGCTCATTCATTCATCAAGTGGATCTATGTTCATTGGTGTATACTCCTATTCACTTGTTAAATCAAAAATGGCAACTTCGGATGCAATTTTTGAGGGGGAGAAGAGTGAATATACTACATGATGATGGATGTTTGAATAATGGTTATACGACTTTATTTTTGATGATGATGAGTGTATATTCTTTTTGATGATGAGTGAATATACTAAGGATAACTGGGATTCATTGTTTTGATTTTTGATGACTCTTCTCCAACGCCTAACGCTTCACTTACTAAGGATAATTGGGAATCAATGTTTGGGATTCATTGTTTTTCAAAGATATGTTTGATGAGTACTTTCAACCTCCGACGAATGTTGATCATCCAGCTTCTGAAGCTCATGCTCCGGTTTCTATTGACTCAACTGGTTCACCATCTAAGAAGTACTTCTTGGAATTCTCAAGAAGCCCAAATCTCCAGTTATTCCTCAAGGCGTTAATAATGACTATCATAATATTGCAGTTGCACTCATGAATAATGATCCGCTCTTTGGTATTTCTTACCAAATCTTCACGGATTATTGTTCATGAATAGTGATCCGCTCTTTGGTATTCCTTTGCCAAATATTTACGGATTATTGTTTCTCTCAATGTGCACGCTATAAATCAACCACATGAACTTAAAGAAAAATGTCTTCCTCATCCGCTCGAAGACATTATTGGTGAATCTTCCAGATCAGTCTCTACATGTTTACTTTTAAGGAAGAATGCATTGATGTTGAGGAATCATTTGTTCCGGTTCATTCAGTGGGTCAATGTACATCCGATTGTATGTTGTTTTCACGTGTTGGGCATTTGACACAAGTTGATGACTTCAGAGTTAATCATTTATCACTTATTTGAGATTGAAGTTGACCTTCACAAAGGCGTGTTCTTATTTCATAACTTGCTCGGGCTTAAGAATTTGAGTTGAAGACTTGGTTTATCTAGTTACCAGCAATCGGGGTGGATGGTTGAAGACCTGGTTAACTATCACTATTAGGAGTTACGTTGTTTTACTCAGTGACACATGCAGATGACGATGTGGATAATCTCAAGAGGTGTTAATGTCTCATACTTTGTTTGAGTAGTGAGTACTTAGAGATTTGCTTGAAGCATAGACTCTCGACACCGTTCTTCCATCTTTAAGTGCAAGCTTAAGACACAAATGCGGGGAATTCGACTTCAGTTTCAAGTTTGGTATATCGGGTTTTTCTTCAACAGTGGTCACTTCAAATTGTCTACATATGGGTTGATAAAGATAGTCAGAGAGAGTTTATGTAGCAGTTGATTCTCACAGGATTCATTTGGGCTGTTTGAGTTCTTCTCACAAGATTTCAAGTTTATGGATTTATTATGTTTTGCTGATTCTAAGGTATCAAAACCAGCAAGGGGGAAGGATGTATTATTCCAACTATTTGGGGGAAATGGTCTCTGGAGCCTTTTGGTATGTGTTACTTCAGCGTTCAGTTGAAAGAAATGTGAGGAGAATATATGGTACGTGAGATGATATTGCTTATCGACATCTTCGATATTTTAATGGTAAAGTGCATCAGGCTATTGCTTCATGTACACATTGGTATGATGATTCCAATGAGAGTGCAAACGATTAATGGGAAGAGATACATTTTAGTCGTTGTTGATGACTACTCTAGATTTACTTGGGTCAAGTTTTTGAGGACTAAGGATGAAACTCCATCTGTCATCATCAAACTTATCAAGCAACTACAGGTTCTTCCTAACAACACGGTTAGAAGTGTTCGAACAGACAATGGCACAGAGTTCGTTAATCGAGACTTAAGTCAATTTTATGAAAGTATTGGAATCAGTCATCAAAGAAGTGTTCCACGAACTCCTCAACAGAACGGTATAGTTGAAAGACGAAATCGAACTCTTGTGGAAGCCGCTAGAACAATGCTAATTTATTCGAAGGTTCCAATGTTTCTATGGGCTAAAGTCATTGCTGCTGCCTGCTACACCCAAAATCGTTCTCTCATTCACACCTCTCATGGAAAAACTCCATATGAACTTGTTCATAAACGAAAACCTGATTTATCCTATCTTCGTGTGTTTGGTGCTTTGTGCTATCCAACAAATGACGATCAAGATTTAGGTAAATTAAGAGCTAAAGCAGATATTGGAGTTTCTGTAGGTTATGCACCAAACAAGAAGGGTTACCGAATCTACAACAAAAGAACCCGAAATATCATGGAAACAATTCACGTTACGTTTGATGAGCTGACCGGTCAAATGGCTCCTGGACACTCCAGCTCAGGACCCGTACTTCAAAACAGTCCCATTGGTTCATCCCTTGTTCCAAACTCCTCTCAAGAAACTCCATATGTACCTCCATCTGAAGATGATGTAAAGAAATTGTTTGATCCTATGTTTGATGAACTGTATGATTCAATTACTAATGAGGTGCTGATCCCTACAACAGAGGTTGCTCATATTCCAGTGAATGAAGTCAATCCTTCAGTCTCAATATCTTTAAGTCAAGAAGCACCGGCTGCTGATCTTTCAGTCTCATCAACAAATCATCATTCTTCAAATGTACATCATGGAAATGTTTCTGGCATCAATGATGAAGTTAATCCCTTTGCTACTCCTGAAGATGCTCCATTTGAAAACATATTTGCTACTCCTAAATCATCATCAGAACCATCTTCTTCAGGAGACATCGACTCAGCTACCTCAGTTCCTCAACAAATGCCACATGAACACCTCAGAAAATGGACTCACGATCATCCATTAGACAACATCATTGGTAATCCCTCTCGTCCTGTATCAACCCGGAAACAACTTGCAACCGATGCCTTATGGTGTTTCTTCAACTCCGTACTATCTAAGATCGAACCAAAAGATGTTAAAACCGCCATGAATGAAGACAGCTGGTTCAATGCTATGCAAGATAAAATGCATGAGTTTGATCGTCTTGATGTATGGGAGTTAGTACCTGCTCCAGACTGTGCTATGATTATAGCTCTAAAATGGATATTCAAAGTAAAACTTGATGAGCATGGTGATGTGTTGAAGAACAAGGCTCGATTAGTTGCTAAAGGATATCGTCAAGAGGAGGGTATAGACTTTGAAGAATCTTTTGCTCCAGTTGCTCGAATCGAGGCAATCAGAATCTTTCTGGCTAATGCTGCAAGTAAGAACATGGTAGTTTATCAGATGGATGTAAAGACGGCATTTCTGAACGGAGATCTTAAAGAAGTCGTCTACGTCAGCCAACCTGAAGGATTTGTGAATCAAGAGCATCCTACTCACGTTTATCGTTTGAAGAAGGCTCTTTACGGTTTAAAGCAAGCTCCAAGGGCATGGTATGATACACTGTCAAAGTTTCTACTATCAACCGGATTCAGCAAAGGAGCAGTTGATCCTACATTGTTCACCAGGAAGTCAGGCAAACATTTAACTCATGTTCAAATTTATGTTGATGATATTATATTTGCCTCGACTGACCCAATGGAATGTGATCGTTTTTCTAATGAAATGAGTTCAAAGTTTCAAATGTCAATGATGGGACAAATGTCATTTTTCTTGGGATTACAAATTTCACAAAGTCCCGGAGGCATTTTCATAAATCAATCTAAATATGCAACAGAGATTTTAAAGAAATTTGGATTTGATTCAAGTGACCCTGTTGACACCCCCATGATTGATCGAACCAAACTAGATGAGGATCACTCAGGGATCATGATTGACCAAACGAAATATCGTAGTATGATTGGATCCCTGATGTATCTCACTGCTAGTAGACCAGACATCTTGTTCGCTGTTTGCATGTGTGCTAGATACCAGGCTAAGCCTACTAAAAAGCACCTTGAAGCAGTTAAACGGGTCTTTCGGTATCTCCAAGGAACCATCAATATGGGACTTTGGTACCCGAAGGACACCGGTATGTCACTAACGGCCTATGCAGACGCTGATCATGCAGGTTGTCAAGATACACGTCGAAGTACATCTGGAGGTGCTCAGTTTTTGGGTGATAAGCTTGTGAGCTGGTCTTCAAAGAAGCAAATGAGTACTTCTATTTCCTCTACAGAGGCTGAATACATAGCCATGTCATCCTGTTGTGCTCAAATCTTATGGATGAGATCTCAATTATCTGACTATGGCTTTGAATTCAACAAAATCCCTCTGTACTGTGATAATAAAAGTGCTATTGCTCTCACATGCAACAACGTTCAACACTCAAGGGCAAAGCATATCGACATTCGACATCATTTCATCAGGGAACAAGTGGAAAAAGGTGTGGTGGAACTATATTTTGTGAGGTCTGAATATCAGTTGGCGGACATCTTCACCAAAGCTCTTCCAAGAGAACGTTTTGAGTTTATTCTTCCACGTCTTGGTTTGAAAAGCCTTCAACCAGAAACTCTCAAACGTCTTCAGGAGGAAGACGAGGAGTAAAGGTCTATCTTCATCTATCTCTTGTAAATATTTAAAAAAAAAAAAAAAAAAAAAAAAAAAAAAAAAAAAAAATTAATTAAATTATAAAATCCATAAAAATCTACGTCATTGATTGAGGGGGAGAATGATTTCAATTAAATTAAAAAGTTATTTGGCATTAAATTGTTTTTCAAAAGATATACATGCATGTTTTATCAATGGAGTTTAAAGTCTTAAAATCAGATCAAATCAGTTCAAACGCGTTCATAATCAAGTCACAATTCTCCTTAAAAGCTTTCAAAATCAATTTAAATCAATAAGAGATCACAAATCTCAAATGATTTGATAATTGTGATCGGGGGAGAATGTGTGGTTTAAACTGGATTTAAACTGATAATTAGGTAAATGGTTTTATAAGGATGTACATGCTATCCTGCCCACATGTGACAAACGATTTCAAAATTTCCATGCACATGTTGAGAGGGAGCATCTATCTTAAACCTATGATCTGAAATGTGATCAACTTTTCTAAATGTGCAGGTTCCCTCTAGTATGTGCAAAACTCTTTTCAAACCTCGAGGCACATATTTAGGGGGAGCAAATTTATGGAAACCTCATCCTTCCCGGAAATGCTAAATCTACTTGATTTGATGAGGGAAATGATGTTGATATCTTTTAGAAAATGGTAATCAAAGAAGTTAATTCTTTCTCTTGCCTCCTGATGAGTGTCTAAATACTCATCATTTTTGTACCATTTAAACTGCAAAAACATCTGAAAACACTCAGAAATGCATCAAAATGATAAAAATATCACAAATAAGTGTTTTATGTGTTTTAAATGCAAAAATATCAAAATCTGGTGAAAAACGTATCAAATTTGCATAATTGGCAGTTTTAGTCCCCCAAGTTTCAAAAGTTGTCAAAAACAGTCCCTGGTAAAACAAAATAAAGAAAAATGTTATTCAAGGTCCCTGAAATATTTTAACTTGTCAAAAATGGTCCTTGAATAAATCTTTTGTAAAATGGCAGAAAAGGTCCCTGAACTTTCATAAAATGTCAAGTTTGGTCCCTGGAATTTTGAAAATGTCAAAACTGGTCCCTGTATTATTGGAACTTGTCAGTTTTGGTCCTTGTGACAGTTTTTGAGAAATTGGCAGAATTGGTCCTTCTAGAATCTGAAATTACAAAGTGATCCTTGTCATTTAATACTAAGCCTAAACCAAATGGACCCTTTACCTACATTTGACCCCTGCCATACACCCTTGACCCTTCCTTTTTGACCCCCTGGTCAAATAAAGTCAAACCTCCAGCCTTTCCCACCTTACTGTACACCTCCTTCCTCCCCAATGGACCAAATGTCTGCAACCATCTCACCCATCACCTCCCATCACCTTATCTCATCAAAACTCAACCCCCCTCATCATATCACCTACTCCACCCCCCTCCTACTGGCTATATCACAGGCTACAAGTAAAACCACTTTTCCCGCCAAAATTGGAAAAGTGGCCAATTTGCCCCAAACTCTCCCATTGGCTCTGAAAAAAGGTGGGATTTGATCTTGAGGACACGTGGAGACTTCTTGAAGTATAAAAAAGGAGAAAGACAGAGTAGAAGAGTGGTAGCTAGTTTTCATTTTTTTCCTTTAATGTCGTTTTTTTTATTCAATGTCTTAATCTAGTTTAAAATCTGTAATTTTGTATTCCTATGATCCAAACTCAAGTTAATGTACCACTGTGATTTGTTTTAAGGATTAAATTCAAGTTTGGTTAAAGTTTCATGTTTCATGGTTACTGTTGAACATTTCCATTTCAAATTCTTAGGTAATAGCTTTAGTTAGCTTATTTATAAGCTCAAACAATCTTAGTTAAGCTAATTTTAGCTTTTGTTAAGCTTTAAAATCATTTTCAAACAAAAGTATGAAATGGTCAACTAAAGTCAACAAAAGGCAATAATGAATAAAGGATACTGGATTGGGTTAAATTGCAGAACTGGTTCAGTATTGGGTTGTATCTGAGCATAATGTAGTTGGAGTGATGGGCTGCTGGTGCCTAGAAGCTCAAGTGGTGATTCACATTGTAGCTATTTCTAGATAAGCTTCTATTTGCTTGACATCTTGTGAGTTTCATTTGTTCTCAGTTTCAATCCAGTGATACATGAATGTTATTGTTGCTAATTAAGTATTATTTGTTTTTATTTTGATTTATAGATAATCTGTTTTACCAATTCTAGATATGTTTCCTCATTAGTTCAATACTTGAATATTTTCTGTGTGAATCTGCAGTTATAGATCAGGTAGAATTAAGAGTTGATTGGTTGTCTTGTTTGACTAATCTAGGTGCAGTTTAGAAGTTTTGAATCTGTATAAAGGATTGTGGAAATTCATATCAGTGATTTGGGTAATTTTGCATCTCAAACCAGTGTTTGGCATATGCCCTGTTGTGGTGATCTAGTGCTTAGCTGTAGTTAGAATTGATAGGGGTAATCTCATTTAGTCTAGTTAAATCCATTTCAGTCAATAACTTGAGTCTGTGCAGGCCCTAAGTCAACATCACTTTATAACTTATTTAATCAGTTAACTGTTTGAGATTTATAAGTTCAAAGGCTTGTTTTGTGTTCAAAATCTATAGACTTAGCTTGTTGTAACTTCATTTCATCATAACAAATCATGACCAGTCCTTAAATCATGATCAAAGTTCCATTTAGTCAAACTTTATGTTTTGTCAAAAAGTCAAAAATCTTGAAAAACTCAGTTTTGGCTCAAATGAGAAGAATTTTCATGGATTCATTTCTAGGTCAATTTTAGTGAAACTTGTGGATTTTAAAACTTCAATAGGTCTATTTACTTGTCATCATTTTAGTACATTTTTGTTAATTTTTTATAAGGCTCAAAATGGCTTGTTAATCAGGGCTTATATGCCATGTGCTCTCAACTCAGTTAACACTGAGAGTTCTCAGTAAATTACAGAGCTTAGTACAAGCTCATTAGAGCTCCTCAAGGTCTGTCCTTGGGTTTATTGATAGCCACCCAGGTCTTGTACAAGTTCCAAGTTTCTTTCTTAAGTCTTAGCTTATTGAGTGGCTTGTGTTTGAGCCCAAACTTGGTACCCTCATAGCTGATTTAGCACATATGCTCAAAACCTCAAATCTTGGTAGCTTGTAAACTCAGAGGTTTTGGCTTGTTGATTCTTGTTACTTTTGAGTTCCTTTAGCATATCCAAGCTTCTGTTTCAGTGTGGTGGGCATTTGGTAGCTTTTGGCTTATCAAAGTGCTTATTTTTAAGCACTTCCCACATCAGTTGCTTATTCCTCCACACATGCACCTGTTTTTCTATTTTTCCTTTATTCCTAATAATATTTTAGAGTTTTCCTGAAATTTTCAGATTTTTCCAAGCTTGTTTGCTATTTTTCTTTATTTTAATTAGTTTTTAAGCATTTTTAAATAGCATTTAATACAAAAAATTAAGAAAAGCTTCAAAAAAATAATTTTTCAATTTTATTAGGTTAAGATAAATATAAAAAGACAAAAAAGTATTTTTCCATATTTTTCTTAGTTAAATTTGTATTTTTAGATAATTTAAATAGTTTTAAATAGTATTTAATTCCTAGAAAATAGAAAAATAATCAGAAAAATAAAAAAATAGTTTTGAAAATTCTAGTTTGATATTTTAGACTTTTCCATTTCTTAATTTTATTTTTCTAGCTTTGTTTCCTATTTTCTTGTATTTTAGGTCATTATTAATTAGTTAAAAATAGTTTTTAATTAATAATAAATAATTAAATAGTTGTAAAAATAATTTTCTTTTTCTATAAAGTTTCTTTTATCATTAGGATTGTAAAAATGTGTTTTTCATATTTTTAGGATTTATATTGTGTAAGTTTCACTTTTTATTTTGTACGTTTACGTAATTTTTATTTTTAACGTAGGTTTTAAGTTTTAAACGTTCATCGATTTTAAAAATAGTGATAGCGTTTATTTAATAGATTTTATCTTTTTAATCTCCTTTAATTTGCATTTAAGCCCCTGTAGTTTATGGGCTTTTTCCTTAGTTATAATCATCTTCAAATATCTTTTCCCGTTCAAATCTCTCGATCACTACACGTTTGACTATTCTCGCACAGCTCGTTGGGACTTAACGACCTGGGGAAACACTATACTCTCCTGATCTTCATTGCATTCGTGCTTGAGCTGTTTTAAGTTTGTTACGGTCTGCCATTCACAAGTGGCGGACTTGCGTGATAAAACTTGACGGTTCTGCGCGGATCAAATTTTGGCGCCGCTGCCGGGGAGCAGTGCTAATAGTCTTACGTTTAGCAGATTAGTGATTTGACATCACTCCTTGTTTATACCATCTTTTAAAAATCAAAAACCCAAAAAGATTTTCATTCTTAGTTTTTACATCATGTTTTTCAAAAATACCAAAAATATTCCTCTTTACCCTCTTACCCTTTTGATTCTTCATTTCTTACCCTCTGTAAACCTTTGATTCTTTCTATGTCTTATCCTCACCCTCTTGGATGTCAATGGTGTGGTGGTCCTTATAATGGTGGCAATTGCCCCAGTTGTAGCATGGTGGAATCAGGAAACGGGTCTGTCTATAACCAGGATCCCTATTCCTACCATAACACAACTGATTCATTCCATCAGCTACCACACTGAGACTCAGCAGTTTTACTGTTGTGAGTACTGTGGTGGTTCACACTACAGTTCTGATTGTCAATCGGGAAACACGCTTGTCTATGAGCAGGTTCCTGATAACAATTATGACTACAACACATATGACTCACAGCCACATCAGTTTTACTGTTGTGAATATTGTGGAGGTCCTCATTCTAGCTCTGATTGTCAAACAAGGAATCCATTTCCTTGTAACAATTACGACTCTTCGTATCATGACCAACCTCCACAGTACCAAGTGAATCAGGCACCACCTCAGCCTGAGCCACTTCCTCAAAATCTTCTACTTGATCTTTTGGATTTAGTGAAAGATTTGAAGGAATGTAAACATCCCCAAAATAATCCAAAAGAAAAATCCATGGAAGTTTTGTTAGCTGAAGAGCGGACTGCTAAATTAGATTCCCAGATTGCCTTTGAAAAATCTGTTAAGGAATCAATTGCAAAAGAAAAAGCAGCCAAATCTAGCTCTCGATTCCGTTTCATTCCTGATGACGATGATGATGAAGTTACCCTTGATATTAGTCAACTTTGTACAGATTCATCAAGTTCATCAGTTGAAATTCCTTCCATGAAAAGTCAGGGAGAAAAGACTATGATGGAACTACTAGCAGAAGAACAAATGGAAAGTATAAAACATATGTACGCTAGTCCTTCTCAACTCCCTCAGTCAGTTGATATCCCAGCAGTTGAGATTCCATCTCAAACAACTGCTATCACACCCGAAGCTCCCACTCACTCTCTGAACATGGGGGATGAGCATCTTGACACTGTTCCTGAAAAGGAATCGGACGAATTCATAAAGTCTAGTGTTGAGAACCTTGTCCCAATCCCGAGAGAGTCACAGGGAACTTCTGAGCATATGTGTAATTCTCCTTTCCCTCTTGAGTGTTCAAAAGATCATTTTGATACTTTCTCCGATCTTAGCGACGATTGTGCTTCTTATGAAGACATCGAGTATGTTGAGGCATCACTCCCACAGTCTGATCCTCTTCTTGAGGAGTTCACCGATGAACTCACTCACATCAGTCCACTTTCATCAGAAAGTGACGATGATCTCTTTGATTTCGAGGCCGATCTTGGAGAAACTAGAAATCTCCTATATAATGATCATCCACTCATTTCTTGTCCCATTTCCGACTCTTCCATTCCTTCTCTCACTCCGGATGAGGAAGATGACAACTTTTGGAAGGAGGTCGATGATTTTCTTAGTGATGAGTCAATTCCAACAGGGATTGACAATACTTACTATGATTCAGAGGGAGACATCCTCTTTCTTGAAAATCTGTTGATTGAAGAACCGTTTCCAGCTCTCCCTCCCGGAAATTTTGTTGCCAATCACCATACAAGCTTCAAGTCTAAGCTTAAAAATATAACAAATGGTGATTTGCTCCTCACTAATGAAGAATGGGATTGCATTGTGATGCACATCTTTATTCCATTTTTCACAGATGGTGTGGTTTCTCGTTCCCGTTTCTCCTTCGGGAATGAAGACATTATCTTTGACCCTGGCATTTCCATGTGCCATTTGTGAGCCGGGTCTGTCTATATCTCATCGGTGTGGAACTTTCACGTACTTCAATGTTTGTCCAAACATCTTGAATGGAAGTCCGATGGAGATTGTCTCTTCTACTTACTTCCCCATGAACAAATTAATTCGGGGTCGAGTCAAGCTAGCGACTCGGTAATCAAAAACAGTAGCTTAACATGGGTTTTCACCCGTGTGTACCACCCTAGTGTGGGGGAGATGCCCCACATGTTGTATATAGATCTAAAAAAATGAATGAAAATTGCGTATAGTAAAAAAAGAGAATAAATGTTGTGTTTCCACACTTAGCTAGTAATGTTATCTTTTTACGTTCTAAGTTTCGGCATAACAGCCGGTACTTTGAATATTGAGGACAATATTCATTTCTAAGTGTGGGGGGGAAATTCTGGCGAATTTGATCATAAATGTACCCTTTTAGTCCCTTTTTCCCCCAAAATGGCCAAATTTTAAAAAATTTTTTAGTGGAAGTACTATGTACTAAACACAACAAATGGTAATCAGTCCACCATGTCTAACCCACATAAGGACTGGCTAATCCAGGAGCAAACGGCTCTTGGTAAAGATATCTCAAATCCGTTGACGGCTTGCAATTTGCCCAAAATTGTATGGTATTCAGCTCACCATATCCTTAAAAGTGAAGAGTTGGCTAGCCCGCAAGTTTATGGCTTGTGGTAAAGGCAGTGGAAAAACCATAATTGGTAATCAGCTCACCAAAGATAATATTGATAATTTATCTAAGAGTTGGCTAGTCCAGAGCAAACGGCTTCTGGTAAAGACAAATCAAATCCGTTGAAAGCTGGTGGTTTCTCAAAATCACATGGTTATCAGTGTACCATGGTTCTTACTTGAACTGAAACATTTGGCTACTCCAGAAGTAATGGCTTTTGGTAAAGAGATTGAAATCCATTAATTTTTCTTAAAACATTGCTAGGGACTAGCAATATCTTAGTGTGGGGGATTGATGAGTGTCTAAATACTCATCATTTTTGTACCATTTAAACTGCAAAAACATCTGAAAACACTCAGAAATGCATCAAAATGATAAAAATATCACAAATAAGTGTTTTATGTGTTTTAAATGCAAAAATATCAAAATCTGGTGAAAAACGTATCAAATTTGCATAATTGGCAGTTTTAGTCCCCCAAGTTTCAAAAGTTGTCAAAAACAGTCCCTGGTAAAACAAAATAAAGAAAAATGTTATTCAAGGTCCCTGAAATATTTTAACTTGTCAAAAATGGTCCTTGAATAAATCTTTTGTAAAATGGCAGAAAAGGTCCCTGAACTTTCATAAAATGTCAAGTTTGGTCCCTGGAATTTTGAAAATGTCAAAACTGGTCCCTGTATTATTGGAACTTGTCAGTTTTGGTCCTTGTGACAGTTTTTGAGAAATTGGCAGAATTGGTCCTTCTAGAATCTGAAATTACAAAGTGATCCTTGTCATTTAATACTAAGCCTAAACCAAATGGACCCTTTACCTACATTTGACCCCTGCCATACACCCTTGACCCTTCCTTTTTGACCCCCTGGTCAAATAAAGTCAAACCTCCAGCCTTTCCCACCTTACTGTACACCTCCTTCCTCCCCAATGGACCAAATGTCTGCAACCATCTCACCCATCACCTCCCATCACCTTATCTCATCAAAACTCAACCCCCCTCATCATATCACCTACTCCACCCCCCTCCTACTGGCTATATCACAGGCTACAAGTAAAACCACTTTTCCCGCCAAAATTGGAAAAGTGGCCAATTTGCCCCAAACTCTCCCATTGGCTCTGAAAAAAGGTGGGATTTGATCTTGAGGACACGTGGAGACTTCTTGAAGTATAAAAAAGGAGAAAGACAGAGTAGAAGAGTGGTAGCTAGTTTTCATTTTTTTCCTTTAATGTCGTTTTTTTTTATTCAATGTCTTAATCTAGTTTAAAATCTGTAATTTTGTATTCCTATGATCCAAACTCAAGTTAATGTACCACTGTGATTTGTTTTAAGGATTAAATTCAAGTTTGGTTAAAGTTTCATGTTTCATGGTTACTGTTGAACATTTCCATTTCAAATTCTTAGGTAATAGCTTTAGTTAGCTTATTTATAAGCTCAAACAATCTTAGTTAAGCTAATTTTAGCTTTTGTTAAGCTTTAAAATCATTTTCAAACAAAAGTATGAAATGGTCAACTAAAGTCAACAAAAGGCAATAATGAATAAAGGATACTGGATTGGGTTAAATTGCAGAACTGGTTCAGTATTGGGTTGTATCTGAGCATAATGTAGTTGGAGTGATGGGCTACTGGTGCCTAGAAGCTCAAGTGGTGATTCACATTGTAGCTATTTCTAGATAAGCTTCTATTTGCTTGACATCTTGTGAGTTTCATTTGTTCTCAGTTTCAATCCAGTGATACATGAATGTTATTGTTGCTAATTAAGTATTATTTGTTTTTATTTTGATTTATAGATAATCTGTTTTACCAATTCTAGATATGTTTCCTCATTAGTTCAATACTTGAATATTTTCTGTGTGAATCTGCAGTTATAGATCAGGTAGAATTAAGAGTTGATTGGTTGTCTTGTTTGACTAATCTAGGTGCAGTTTAGAAGTTTTGAATCTGTATAAAGGATTGTGGAAATTCATATCAGTGATTTGGGTAATTTTGCATCTCAAACCAGTGTTTGGCATATGCCCTGTTGTGGTGATCTAGTGCTTAGCTGTAGTTAGAATTGATAGGGGTAATCTCATTTAGTCTAGTTAAATCCATTTCAGTCAATAACTTGAGTCTGTGCAGGCCCTAAGTCAACATCACTTTATAACTTATTTAATCAGTTAATTGTTTGAGATTTATAAGTTCAAAGGCTTGTTTTGTGTTCAAAATCTATAGACTTAGCTTGTTGTAACTTCATTTCATCATAACAAATCATGACCAGTCCTTAAATCATGATCAAAGTTCCATTTAGTCAAACTTTATGTTTTGTCAAAAAGTCAAAAATCTTGAAAACTCAGTTTTGGCTCAAATGAGAAGAATCTTCATGGATTCATTTCTAGGTCAATTTTAGTGAAACTTGTGGATTTTAAAACTTCAATAGGTCTATTTACTTGTCATCATTTTAGTACATTTTTGTTAATTTTTTATAAGGCTCAAAATGGCTTGTTAATCAGGGCTTATATGCCCTGTGCTCTCAACTCAGTTAACACTGAGAGTTCTCAGTAAATTACAGAGCTTAGTACAAGCTTATTAGAGCTCCTCAAGGTCTGTCCTTGGGTTTATTGATAGCCACCCAGGTCTTGTACAAGTTCCAAATTTCTTTCTTAAGTCTTAGCTTATTGAGTGGCTTGTGTTTGAGCCCAAACTTGGTACCCTCATAGCTGATTTAGCACATATGCTCAAAACCTCAAATCTTGGTAGCTTGTAAACTCAGAGGTTTTGGCTTGTTGATTCTTGTTACTTTTGAGTTCCTTTAGCATATCCAAGCTTCTGTTTCAGTGTGGTGGGCATTTGGTAGCTTTTGGCTTATCAAAGTGCTTATTTTTAAGCACTTCCCACATCAGTTGCTTATTCCTCCACACATGCACCTGTTTTTCTATTTTTCCTTTATTCCTAATAATATTTTAGAGTTTTCCTGAAATTTTCAGATTTTTCCAAGCTTGTTTGCTATTTTTCTTTATTTTAATTAGTTTTTAAGCATTTTTAAATAGCATTTAATACAAAAAATTAAGAAAAGCTTCAAAAAAATAATTTTTCAATTTTATTAAGTTAAGATAAATATAAAAAGACAAAAAAGTATTTTTCCATATTTTTCTTAGTTAAATTTGTATTTTTAGATAATTTAAATAGTTTTAAATAGTATTTAATTCCTAGAAAATAGAAAAATAATCAGAAAAATACAAAAATAGTTTTGAAAATTCTAGTTTGATATTTTAGACTTTTCCATTTCTTAATTTTATTTTTCTAGCTTTGTTTCCTATTTTCTTGTATTTTAGGTCATTATTAATTAGTTAAAAATAGTTTTTAATTAATAATAAATAATTAAATAGTTGTAAAAATAATTTTCTTTTTCTATAAAGTTTCTTTTATCATTAGGATTGTAAAAATGTGTTTTTCATATTTTTAGGCTTTATATTGTGTAAGTTTCACTTTTTATTTTGTACGTTTACATAATTTTTATTTTTAACGTAGGTTTTAAGTTTTAAACGTTCATCGATTTTAAAAATAGTGATAGCGTTTATTTAATAGATTTTATCTTTTTAATCTCCTTTAATTTGCATTTAAGCCCCTGTAGTTTATGGGCTTTTTCCTTAGTTATAATCATCTTCAAATATCTTTTCCCGTTCAAATCTCTCGATCACTACACGTTTGACTATTCTCGCACAGCTCGTTGGGACTTAACGACCTGGGGAAACACTATACTCTCCTGATCTTCATTGCATTCGTGCTTGAGCTGTTTTAAGTTTGTTACGGTCTGCCATTCACAAGTGGCGGACTTGCGTGATAAAACTTGACGGTTCTGCGCGGATCACCTCCGTGTGCAAAACATTTTCAAATACTTGATGCACATGTTGAGGGGGAGTTCTCGTTCTAAAAATATCAAAAACAATTCAGGTACAAAATGCTTTGATAATATATCACGAGTATCTGAATTGATTTTCAAATGGTTTTCAATTGGATCCAATGGCAGATGAACAATACCAAATTGACCGACCAACTTTACTTTATGTACGGTGATATAAGGATGATAAGGTTAGGTATTGGTTCCCATGATCCGCCAGAACCGGAGGGATCTACCCAGGGACAATCCACTAGTTAGTGTAGAAGTCCTTAGGTATGATGATAAAAGGAGAAAAATGAGATAAGGGAAGAGTGCGGACTAAGACTGAGCTAGTACTGGAATAAACCCAACAAGGTTCTAGTTATGAAGTCTCGGTAAGCACTGAAGTGGTTGAAGAATTAAAAAGAATTGAATGAGAAAAGGGTGAAAACAAATAGCCCTCCATTTATTCAACCTTAGGGCAGAAACCGGGTTCAATTCATATGCTACTGATGGTAACATCAGTATTGAAGACAAGACGTCATGGACCCAGTGACGCACTGCACTTCAACTTTCCAAACCACTCAAGTTCCTCTTAAAAGGGCTTGTTTCATTCTCACGGGGAACCAACATTATCTATCGACTTTCTCTTAGAGATGGTTGATATTGAAGAAGGAGACCCTCTCCCTAGTCTCCGTTACAGGATCCAAATATGCACAAATTGAGCCTAGAGCCTCGAGATCATCAATAAATCTCATTAGGACACTTTCAATGAAGACTCTCTGTTTCACACAATGTGGAAAGAGACATTATATCTTGAGTCCTACGCATTATCCTTGTGGTATTGCCAGAACATCTGAGTGATGTGTTTACACTCACAATGAAGATGGAAAGCCTTCTGGAGCCAACATCAAACAAGCTCCTGGTAGGTGGCATGTGAGATTCATTATATGAATCAACCATGTGACAACTGAACAGAAACAATGGGGCGATTCAATTTCTTGAATCAATCCTGGTTCAGGTTAGGGATTGACGGATACCTTTGAAAAACCGGTCTTTGTGCTTAACAACTCTTTAGCACATCGACCGTGTACGGTTATTTCAAATCAAAAGGTGTTTTATGATTGATAATTGATTTTCTATAAAACCTTCGTTGTATTGCAAAACAATTTCCATTGAGCGATACACGATTGTCTTTCAAATCGTTTTTCATCAATCAGTGGACTTTAAATTCGCTGGTTCACTCACTCCGTGTTGTCTTCTTTGAGATGTTCCGGTTTGAGAACAGCTAGAACAGCTGCGAAACCCTGTCAAGGAAATTCTTAGGAATTATACCTGATCACAGGCAGTACATGTACTGATCAACGGGGAACCGTGGGCCGTGTACCTCAATTCAACGAAAGTGATCAAAGACACTTTCGTGTGATTTATTGCTAACTGTTGTATGCAGGTACACCCGATGTTTGCAGCTGATCAGAATGAAGCGGTCAATCCATAGCCGCATGCTCACACTACACATTCATCTCAAAAGAAATCATGATTAGTGCATCAATGACTCTGATATTTTCATTCCATGCTTCTTCTACGCTGCTGCCAATATCATGAATCAACTAAAGCTTCCGCTACTCTGATGAGAAGATTTCATGATCCAGAATGTGAGCATGTCGGTCCCAAAGTCACAACATCACAAAATACCAACACCACAAAGGATGTGTCAGAGATTGTTGATAGCTGATGATCTCAAAAGATGGCTCAAAATGACTATCACGTGGATCAGTAAAAGACCTCCACTTGAAGTAACCAAACATGCAATGTGAAGAATCAATGACTACGAGCTTAGGAGCAAAGGACTACATCAAGAATGCAAGATCAATTGTTAATGTATTATCTGGTTGTATTCAATGTGTTTTTGGTACATGATTGAGGTGACCTCCCTTAGGGGGAGATTGTTAGGAATTAGAAATTCCCGGTATTAAAGAGTCGGTCACCTCAAGTATATGTAATCGTTAGAAAGCTCGTAGTCGTAGTAATTCTTAAGTTAAGTAGTATTTAGTTAAGTTTCACCGTGGAGGACGGACGGGTCTTTACCCACTGTATGCCTGATCCACAGCCCGATGTGTGGCGATTTATGTAAGACTATAAATACTCTCTACCTTCCAAGGTAGAGAGTTGGAGCTCATAATAATATCTTTCACTTTCTCTCACTAAGTTCCCTAAACCTCTAACTTTCTCTCTCTAGAATTCCATCTATATGCTACTTTGTGTTATGGTTTGATGTGTATGTGAAAAGTTATATCTTACAAAGTCATCCATCCTAGCAAAATTGTTCTTATGAAGCATACTATCCCTTTGATCATGCTTAAGACTTCCACATTCAAAACATGATTTATTGTACCTAACAAAACCATCTTTTAGGTGTTGTGATTGTTTTCTATTCCAATTCCTTTGGCTTCCCTTGGGAGTGGATGATTTTTCTCTAAACCTATACATCTCGGCACCTGTGTTCCTAGATGGTTTTTCCTTTTGTTTAGGTTGGACGGTCTCTACATGTGGAATAGAATTAGTTTCACTATCTGAAGAAGTTTTAACTTGTGAGGTATCAGTAGAATCCTTAACCTCACTAGTCACTTCTTTTTCAACCTTTTTAAGCCCATACTGCATTTCAGGTTCTTTAAAATCCTCTATTCCTGTGGTAGAAAGCCCAAATTTGGGAGGTTTGTATAAACCTGAAGTGGCATGTGCAACACTATTATATCCTAAACCGTTTCCTGGTTTAAGAATACCAGCCTCTATGATCCTATGTGAACACTCTTTTGAATAAGCATATTTTTCCACACGAGCTTGAATGTTATCCTTTTCTATCTTGATTTTATCTAAGTCAGTTTTAAGCAAGTCCCTCTTAAGAACTGCAACCTGTTCATTCAAAGCTTCCTCATTTTCTCTATAGTAATCTAACTGTTTTTCTACAAAGGCTAATCCTCTCTTATGATTAGCTAAGTCATACTCAGATTGATTCAACTCTATCCTTAATTTATCATACTTAGTTTTTAAAGATTCATAGTTATTCAGACAATTTCTGGTACAAGATTTATCATTGTATACCTCAGAGTCTGAAAACGCCATAAGTGCTATGTTCGGAGGAGCTGTTTCTTCATGGGCCAAGTAGCTCCAGTCATACCTAACTCCATCAATAGCCACCATGGCCTTTGAAGATGAATCTTCTCCATTTTCTGTTCTGCTCCTGTTTCTTGCTTCCTGTGACCTTGGGCTCCTGCATTCCCTAGAAAAATGTCCCAGCTTCTTGCAGTTGTAGCATTCTACTTTGGACTTGTCAAAGCCAATAGTTTCATCATTGTGGATAATGATCTTCTTTCCAGTCTTTTGCAGAACTTCTTTGCCCTTAAACTCAGCAATTCTACCTGCCACTTAATGTCCACCTCTTCAAGGTCATCCTCATGTATTTGCTCTAAATCATCATGAATAACCAGAGATCCATTTGGCTGACTGGATAGAAAGGCATTAACAGTGGCATTACTTAGGCTACCAGAAGTATCTTGTGTACTAGCAGTACCAATATTAGTACTAGCAGTACTAACTTCAAGAACATCATTGGTGCTACCAGTGCTTGGTTGAGCCATGAATGCTATATTAGGTGACTCTGAGCTAGAAATTGGAGTGGATTTCTTAACTTGATGTTCAACAATTTTAAATTTTGTTGTATAGATCAACAAGTTTCATCTTTTCAAAGTCTGGCTTGTTGGTCTAAACCACTACATGTGTATTCCATTCATTTGGTAGACTTCTCATGAACCTAGAGTTCACATCTTCAATAGAGAGATCCACACTCAGAATGGTCAGCTTACTAACAATCTTTTGAAGCCTATTATATATAGAATCAAGAGATTTTGCACTGGTTGCACAGAAGTTTTCAAACTGCTATTTTAGCAAAGTCTTGTGGGTCTTTCTGGTGGCTTCATTCCCACCAAAACCATCTTTAATGGCTTCAAACAGCTTCTTTGCATCCTGATGCTTGGAGTAGGTCAGTAATAGTTCATCAGGAAGAGACATTAGTAACAAACTTCTTGCCTTTAGATCATTCTTACTTCTGATCTTTTCATCACTGGATGTAGGCTTTGGAATGGTTGGGGGTTCTCTGTTAGGAATTAGAAATTCCATGTTAAAGTGTTGGTCACCCCAATTATAGTCTAGCATATGTTAGCTCGTAGATTTGTAGTTATTTACGTTATGTAGTAGTTAATTAGTTAATTTGTAGCGTAGAATAGTGTAGTGCAACACCGTGGAGGAAGGACGGGTCTTTACCCACTGTATGCCTGATCCACAGTCCGATAGGAGGCGTATTTACTTGTAACTATAAATACCCCTTCCATCCATGGAAGGGGTGGTGCTTCATTTCAATCTAACATTTCCTTTGTGTAAACCTCTAGCAAGAACACCCTCTCTCTCTACTTTCTCTCTCTAAAATGTTTAACATGTATTTTGATCATCCAAGACCACCCGAATCATCAAACACAATATTATTTCGATCCTACAATTGGTATCAGAGCCAGGTTGAAATTACAATATTATTATTACAATATTATTACAATATTACAATTGGTATTAAAGTGTGAATAGAACATTCGGATGACTTTCACTTATTTAATCAAGAATGGCAACTCCGTATGCAATTCTTGAGGGGGAGAAGAAGTGTGAAATTACTGCATGGTTGAGGGGGAGAAGAATGGCTCCAAACTCATGTAAGAACCGATCTTCTTCTTATCGGGTCATCGTTACATGGAGTTTCTTCTATGAGCCGTTAGTCGACATTCTTCATCAACAAGCTTTATGTTTTTCCACGCTCTTTCAACCTCCAAGTGGATCTACGTTCATTGGTGTATATTCTTATTCACTTGTTCAAGTCAAAAATGGCAACTTCGGATGCAATTTTTGAGGGGGAGAAGAGTGCATATACTACATGTTGATGGATGCTTGAATTATGATCATATGACTCTCCTTCAACGCCTAATGCTTCACTTACTAAGGATATCTGGGATTCATTGTTTGGGATGTTTGAATATTTGGATGTCAAGATATGTTTGATAAGTACTTCCAATCTCCAGTTATTCCTCAAGGCGTTGTTAATGACTATCATTGTTGTTGCACTCATGAATAATGATCCGCTCTTTGGTATCCCTTTGCCAAATCTTCACGGATTATTATGTACTCTATAAATCAACCACATGAACATTAAGGAAAATGACTACCTCATCCGCTCAAAGATACTATTGGTGAGTCTTTCAGATCAGTCTCTACATGAATGGTTTATTCGGGTCAGTTATTATCATGCGTTATTGGATTAACAAATGTGTTATCCGAATTTATTTTTAGATTTACATTTGATAATAGTTGGTAATATTGGTACTTCGGATTCATATATTTCACGGGGTATACACTAATTCACGGCTGGAACTAATATTTGAAATACATGGTTTTCAAGATGCTTGACCGATATTATTGATTGAGAAACTGGTTGAGATAATGGGCTTCTCATGAATTAGATTATATGAGTTTTATTTATGAGTTGTGTGAGTCGTTGTGTTATGCGAATTGGTTCTTTGGTGTACACATTTTCACGGAGAATATTTTGTCACGGCTTGAATTGATATTTGAACAAGGTTGACTACGGGGTTGTTTGTACGATATTTCTTATTTGGGTTTGAAGTGAAGTTTTTCGGACGCGTTTACTGATTTCATCTTCTTTCTTTCTACCCTTCCGCGAAGATGACTTGTTTGGGCATTTATAGAGTGTGATAAGGACTTGGGTATTTAGTTACGGTTGTGATTCTTTCTCGCTTGACCCACAACGTAATTATCACTTCGGTGTCTCACGAAGTTGAGGATACGTCAAGAGGTTTTGTACATTGGGTACACCGTTTCTTCTTCATGAGAATTAGTACAAGTTTAAGTAACAAATCTGGGGAATTTTACGTCATGTTCGAGTTTGATATATCGAGTTTACTTCTCCATGTGGTCACTACCATCGCCGACAGAATACGTGATTGATGTGTTTACCAAAGTGTTTATTTGATGGTTGATGATGTTATTGATGTTGGTGTTTGAACCGTTGATGAACCGCTGCATGTTCCCCTAAAACAGATATTCACCGAAACCAAAGTTGTCATAACACATTCAAGCTGACATTGTTTACGGTTTTGTCTTGATTTTGTAAAATCCCGCGAAAGAACCTATTTCTCGGTTTAAATCATAGACTTGTAAAATCCCGTGACAATGGAAACATCCTGGTAATGGTATAGTGCATTCCCAGATCTATCTTACGGTTTATTCTTGGTTTTGTAAAATCCCGCGAAAGAAACTATTTCTCGGTTTAAACCATAGAGTTGTAAAATCGCGTAATGATGGAACCATCCTGGAGAAAGGAAAGTGTATTTCGGGATCTCATTTGATGCTGGTGCTACGGTTTCTGCTTCGAAGAAGGGATAAAAGGGTGTATTTCATGAATTGGATGTGTGTTTGGATATTCGTCATGGCAGTTTGGTTACTACATGGTTTTACGAGGTTTTGTGCTTTTAACCATGGTCGGGATGAAAACCATTATCATAGTTCACTTAAATGTCAAAGAAGGCTAGATTTGAGCAGTTCAGAAGATGTGACAACGGCGTTAATTCAGTATTATTAATTTGAGGTTGAAGTGAATTATCACGGGCAAGTGTACTTAGTATCTGAATGTATCAGGGATGGATGGATGAAGATTCTTCATGATCCTTGTTCGAACTTATTATCAAAAAACGAAGACTTGGAAATCTAGTTACTGTTGGGTGTCTTTTACCTTTTCTATTACCATTTGGGGGAATTGGGCTCATACCACTTCAAAATAACTATCACTTTAAGGAGTTACGTTGTAGTGCTCAGTGTCACATTCAATTGTGGATTTTCAACAGGTAATGTACGTCTTATACTTGATGGTTGGTTGGTTGAAGAGTATAGAGTACATAGAAAGTACTTAGAGATGCTAATGGAAATTGGCACCGCTCTTTGTTACATATGTGCAAGTTTAAGTCACGAGTTCGTGTTAGTTTACTTCAGGGTCAAATTCATCATATTGGGTTATCTCCATCAGCTGTCACTACAAAGAGCCTACTGAATGGTAATGGGTTGATTACATGTTTTGCCAAGAGATGATGAAAAGAGAGAGATAATGATGTCTGTTCACATCAGTTCAGGCCTCGTACTCTAAAGAAAAGAAAAGTGTACGTTTCAGTGCGCTTTATCTTTAAAAGAAGAGAAATCTTCTTATGACGTATGAACACAACAGTTCATGCCTCGTACTCTAAAGAAAAGAAATGTGTACGTTTCAGTGCGCATTATCTTTTAAAGAAGAGAAATCTTCTAATGACGTATGAACACAACAGTTCATACTTCGTTCGCAAAAGAAAAGAAAAGTGTACGTGTCAGTGCGCTTTATCTTCTGAAGAAGAGAAATCTTCTCATTTATGACCATTCTCATCAACATGCTTCATACTTTTTCCATGCGCTTCAGTCATCAAGTGAACCGGGCTATCACTGATTGTTTTCTCATTCCACTTGCTCGATTATAATGAAGATGGCGACATCATGTGCTGATTTTGCGGGAGAGAAGTGTGAATAGAACATTCGGATGACTTTCACTTATTTAATCAAGAATGGCAACTCCGTATGCAATTCTTGAGGGGGAGAAGAAGTGTGAAATTACTGCATGGTTGAGGGGGAGAAGAATGGCTCCAAACTCATGTAAGAACCGATCTTCTTCTTATCGGGTCATCGTTACATGGAGTTTCTTCTATGAGCCGTTAGTTGACATCTTCTGATAACGCTACACGCGTCGTTCGGGGTCAAGGAAACTTCCTTTTCTTCGAGCAAGTTTTATAACACCCTAGGCAGTGAACCTAATCGTTGTAGTGTAGTAATTAGGGTAAGCCACGGGTATTGATATCATTCTCTAAGGGAATAGGAATGCTAGAAAGGAGTTACTACGCTAAGGTTGAGGTTGAAGAAGATTATTTTTTGTATTTTTATATTTTATGAAATTGAAAGGTACGAATCTCGGGTATTGGATTTGGGGGGTTGGTATTTCTACCGATTACTCTACTATTATCTAATTATCTAAACTAAGGTTGTGGGAGTCTATGTCTAATTAATGTGTGCTCGTATGATAGTTTAAAGATGTGTTTACTTAGGTTTTACTACTCCTTAATTATCTCCTATTGATGGTTGAGTTGTCACGTCCTTATTCTTAGTTGCGTTGTGTGTCTAAAGTTGTAGGGTATGCGTTTCTCCCTAACTCTTCGAACTTACCAAAGGGTCTCGTCTACAAAACCCACTAGGGATGATAAACTCTTACTCTAAGGCACTCTTTGGATGGTTTAGCCTACAACTACTCAGGCAATCATATTCTAAGGTTCACAAAGATGAATCAAGCATTAAGTACACAACGAATGACCTATCGCATTACTAGATCATTAGTCAACTAAGATAAGAAACAACCAATCAATATTCAATAATTAAGTTTCATATTCCTAAGCAAACACACAAGTAAATTAGCCGGGCATGGAGAACATGCAAGCATACACACAAACAATCAAAGACATAATTGAATTGATGAAGTAAATACTTATCTTGATGTAAAATAGGGTTTAGAACCCTAAAATACTGTACAAGATACCCTTGGTTCGGTTTTAGGTTTTTACTCCAAAAGACTCTCCCTAAAACTGAAAAATTCGGATTCTATATATAAGATTACATATGCGACGGCGTCACCTTATGTTTCGTGACGCCGTCGTGTCACCGTCATTAGTGTTTCGTCTTGGCCACGTTAACCTTGCGACGGTGTCACCTTATGCCTGTGACGCCGTCCTCTTCAGCTTCTAACGCCGTCTGGGTCACATCTAGGCCGTCTGAGTTGCGACGGTCTACTCCTTTAAAGCCCGACGCCGTCTCTTGAAAATACGAGTTTTGTCTTCTGACCCGTCACAAAATCCTACGACGGCGTCGCAGTTAAGCAGTGACGCCGTCGCCTTCTATTTTCAGCAGCTTTGAGTGTCTCGATTCTGACTTTGGCCATTTTCTTCGTATATTCGCGCCTTTTCGTCCAAATAAGTGTCATTCCAGCATTTTGCCTTCAAGAGACCTAAAAAGTGAAAAGGAACGATATTAAGCAATAACGGATACAAAAGTGATCAAATAAGGGCTAAAACGACCCCTCAAAATGGTACCTTTTAAAACCTTATCAAATATCCCTACACTTGTTATTTGCTTGTCCTCAAGCAAATGTGCTTTTAGCCAATTAATTTATAAGTTAGGGGTCATGAAGCATTAATTCAAAACGGTCCACAACACATATAAGCCCCGCAAAAGTCATAACAAGCACGGAAATTACATACTAGCACCTCACATGGGGTGTTTGGATACTCAAATCTCTCTCGGGTGTATATATGAAATATAACAAATAGGAAATGGAAGATAAACACTCATTAACCGGTCCTAGTACATAGATTACCATAGGCTTGAGAATAGATCAAACCTCCATCTCTTTGGCGTAAGCACCTAGGAAAGACTATCAAAGAGGTCTTTTAAAGGTTTGTAACGTTAGGATTACGGTAGGGAAACAAGGGTTTGGTGGGATAGGCTATTTTGTGGTGGAAAGTCAAAAATCTCTATGTTAAATGCATACGAAGAATGGCGTTGCTAAGCCAAGACTCGACACTCTAAAACTCTAGGTAACGGAAATAAACAAACATAAATTTAAAGGATAGATGTAGGATGGTAGCCCGTATATATATATATATATATATATATATATATATATATATATATATATATATATATATATATATATATATATATATATATATATATATATATATATATATATATATATTTAATCACTCTATTTTTTTTCTTTTTCTCTTTTTCTATTTTTTTCGATTTTTTTTTCTTTTTTTTTCTTTTTTTTTTCATACACTTTTACTCTACCATCCTCTAAGGTAACATCAAAATGATAGGGATTTATAGGCACATCCCTACACTTGAGTTTTTATTACTCTAACACTAATTTGACCCGAATTGAAAAGATCAAAACACTTGGGGTACATTATTATGCAAACAAAGGGAATTTGAATTTAATGTTCCCTTCCCGTCATTTCATAAACTTTAATTTTTCCCATGAATCCCAATCGTCCCAAAACTGTATACAAAAGATATGACTCGACTTAGCAACTCATGCAAGCAACTAGATAATTGAACTAAGGGTTTAGGGTGATAACAATAATGCACTAAAAGTGAGTGCACATAGGGTAGGCTAAGGCGATTTGGGTGTATATTTGGGGGTGGGGTGTAAACAATGCTCTTCATTGATATTCCGGAAAAACCGAAACATCACGAGAACCGCGAAAAGGATAGGCTCTGAGGGGTTAACTAGGGGTATCGTGTACTAAAGATGAGTACAACGCAAAGGGTGTGGGGGAATTACTCAACCGATGTGGAAGAAGTAATTATATTACGGGTATCAAACAAGGGTTTATCCTAATGCCTCTTATCATTTAGTTATTCCTAACTACACAAGTGTAGCCTCACTTGCGATCTCGGAATGCATCACAAAACAAGTTCTAGAATCTAATATACTACCGGTTCACACTCTAAGCATTGAAGATGAATGCTTTAATTCCTACTAATCTAAGGGCGATCCTCACATTTTGGGTGGAATTTGGGTGGTAAAGGGTTTTTGTGCTAGTTATGCAACTTCCTATCCGTGAGACGCTTTTGTTAAGACTAATGGCCCACTCCTATATGTCATGAAAAAATTTAAATTTGGTGTCAAAATTACCCTAACCGACATATTCTCATGGTTTATTACACAAATACAATTGGACAAAGCAAATATTCAAGGATAAGCATAGTTTCAAAGTTCCCGTTTTATTTTCCCTCCCTACACTTAAACTGAACATTGTCCCCAATGTTCCCCGAAAGTATCAAAGTTATGATAATGGAAGGTAATTAAAAAAAAACGAAAGAAACTAATACTCCCCTGATTAGCTCGGTAGAATCCGTGTAAAGTGGTGGTTAAATCCTTTCCAAGAAGAATTATTGCGTGAAAAGCTCCTTCCAATCTTATGTAACTTCTTCTTGTCAAACTAAACCTGCACACTTGAAGAAAACAAACGAAACCTTCGGGTAAAATCGGCGGTAATAATATATATAAGACTCGATTTAAACTAGGATATAATGCTTGTGGAATAGATGTTTACAGAATTTCTAAGAAAATTAAGACCTGGAAAATTCCAAAAATTTATAAGTAGCTCAGAAAACGAGAAAAAGTAATCTGATGTTTTTACTCCTTCCTGTCGCCGTCAGGTTGCAATCCTGACGCCGTCAGGTTATCCTGACAAAAACTGGTCTGCGATTTTCTGGAAAAAATTCTGGAAAATTTACATCTTTAGAATCTGGAAAAAATTATGCAAAAACATCCATTATGACTCGATACAAGCATTTGACTCGAACAAACAAACATATATATCTTTTAGTTAATTGTTATTCTCATGTTTACGTTTCTTTTGAAAACGTGTGTAATCCTCCCTACACTTATCCCTTATGTAAAATACCTTTATATGTAATTAAGACGATGTTAAAAACAAAATAAAGCATTTTTACAAATTTAAACATGAGGATAAACAATTAATAAAAGATATATGACACTAACAAGCAAACAATTAAGCATGGGTTGCCTCCCACGAAGCGCTTTTCTTTATTTAAGAGTCTTGTAGCTAGACTCGTAGTCGTGCTCCTACGTTGCTTCACTACCGCCCTCTTGACGGTCTCTATCGGGGGATTCCATGTTGTAGAAGTGTCCTATGATGCACCTCTCTAAGAGTTCGTCCTCTCCCCACTCGGTCCTATATTTCGGTCCTAAGTTCAAACAATCTTTATAGAACCCGAAAATCTTAGCCATAACATAATCTACTCCCTTTTCCCTATCCTCATCATTCCTGTAATAGACCGACAGTTTAAGTTCCTTTTCATCATTAGAGAGTGATGAAAACTTCTCAATCTTAAACGGCATTTGGTAAGCTATGTCGTCGGTCTCATCCTTGAATCGCACTACTCCTAACGAGGGGTCATAGGTCATCCCGGTGCTTTCTATGAATGGTTTTCCTAGAATAACGTGGGACAAGCTAGGGTCTATGGCTGTGCTAATATCATCCACAATTATGAAGTCCGTAGGGAACGTGAAACTACCTACATAGACAGGCAATCCCTTAACTCTACCAAGAAAATTGCACTTATTACTAGGATTATCGGGGTCTTGCCTAGTTGGGATAGGCTTCTTCATTATCCAGTTGTAGTAGGTGCTAGTCATTATGTTGATTGGGGATTTGCGATCAATGTAGGCCTTTGCCACAAAAAGGTGTCCTATGCAACATGGTATGTTAAGATTCCAAGGGTTCCCAAACGTGATTCTAGGGCTTTTCCTAACATACATGTGACGGAGGTCACGCACTAAGTGAGGGTGGCGGGATAGTTCTTCTTCCGTAGGAAATTTGTTAAAATAGTCAATGTCTACTTCATCTACTTCCTCGGGTGTTTCATCATCCACAAGCGTATGGTCCTCTTCGTCGTCTGTTCTATCCGGTTTCACTAAGGCGATGGTATTGACGAATTGAACGTGCTTAGTTAGCTTGCTTGGATCCTTAATCTCAATACCTGAAGGCTCGGGAGTTGAGATAGCACTAACCTTCTTATCACTATTAGTTATGGCTTTCAAAAGGTTGTCTATCTTCCTATCCATCTCGGCTTGTTGATGGTTAAAGTGGTCCGAGAGCTTAGCCATTTGGGTTTCTTGAGATGCAACTAGGTTTTGCAACATCCCTTCGATGTTTTGTTGGTTAGGACCGTTAGGTGGGGGCCATGAGAAATCATTGGAGGTGAATTCTTTGGTTTGTCCCCAGTAGAAGTCGGGCTTGCTTTTCCATGCCTCACGGGTTTCATTGAAATTCCTAGGTCTGGGTATTGTAGGGAATCTTCCTCCCGTTCCATTAATACGCGAGGATGCGTAGTCAACGGAAGCATGTTCGGGGGATCGGGTGCTAGTGCGCGTGTTATGAGGATCACAAAACGGCTCGCACGAGGAAGAAACTTTGTTCACATGGTGTGAAGACTTAGGATTTTCGTAAGAACTCATGAGGAAGTTAACTTGATCTTCAAGTTCGATCATCCTACGGTCGGAAGGTTGTGAGTTGATGGAAGGCAAGGAGATTGCCTTGACGGTTTTAGGTAGCTCACGGGGGTCATCCCAACTTTCGTTGTCGTAGAGGGCAAGGTCCTCTATTATACCCCATGATTCTTCCGCGGTGAGATCACTAAGTTTTCCACCGGCCGCTTAGTCAATGGATCGCTTAGTGGGGAAGTTGACATGATCATAAAAGATTTGGACTTGGAGCCAAAGATCAATGCCGTGATGAGGGACTTTATGAAGTAAGTCCTTGAATCGGGTCCATGCTTCGTAGAGAGATTCACCTTGACGTTGTTGGAACATCAAGATGTCATTCCTAAGCTTAGTGGTTCTCCCCGGTGGAAAAAATTGAGCAAGGAAGCGAGAGGTAAGATCATCCCAACTTGAGATGGAGCCGGCGGGAAGTCGCTCAAGCCAATTACTAGCTTGGTCCCGTAGAGAGAATTGGAAGAGACGCAGGCGCGTGGTCTCCCGAGTAGTAGCATCAAGGTCGATGGAATCGACAATTTTGAGGAAATCCCTCAGATGCTGATTTGGATCTTCGGAACGAAGTCCATGGAATGCACATCCGTTTTGCACCAACTGGATGGTGTCGGATCGCAGGGCCGTAGTTTGGGCTTGGTCGGAAAGCTCAATGGTGTTCCTATAGCCTAGGTGGCTTGGTCTCGAGTATTCACCAAGAGTACGGGCTCTTGGCGGGTCAATTGGTGGTGGGTTGATGAATGGTGGGTGGTTATCACCTTCCATGATGAAAAGTGATGGGGTTACGAACAAAAGTCACGAAGAAGGGGGATAGACTAAGAGAAAGCTAAAAATGAGAAAAAAGTTTACTTGATAGGAATCAAGTAAAGAAACCTAAACGAGGTGGACTACTAACTAGCTATTCTATTCCCCGGCAGCGGCGCCAAAAACTTGATAACGCTACACGCGTCGTTCGGGGTCAAGGAAACTTCCTTTTCTTCGAGCAAGTTTTATAACACCCTAGGCAGTGAACCTAATCGTTGTAGTGTAGTAATTAGGGTAAGCCACGGGTATTGATATCGTTCTCTAGGGGAATAGGAATGCTAGAAAGGAGTTACTACGCTAAGGTTGAGGTTGAAGAAGATTATTTTTTGTATTTTTATATTTTATGAAATTGAAAGGTATGAATCTCGGGTATTGGATTTGGGGGGTTGGTATTTCTACCGATTACTCTACTATTATCTAATTATCTAAACTAAGGTTGTGGGAGTCTATGTCTAATTAATGTGTGCTCGTATGATAGTTTAAAGATGTGTTTACTTAGGTTTTACTACTCCTTAATTATCCCCTATTGATGGTTGAGTTGTCACGTCCTTATTCTTAGTTGCGTTGTGTGTCTAAAGTTGTAGGGTATGCGTTTCTCCCTAACTCTTCGAACTTACCAAAGGGTCTCGTCTACAAAACCCACTAGGGATGATAAACTCTTACTCTAAGGCACTCTTTGGATGGTTTAGCCTACAACTACTCAGGTAATCATATTCTAAGGTTCACAAAGATGAATCAAGCATTAAGTACACAACGAATGACCTATCGCATTACTAGATCATTAGTCAACTAAGATAAGAAACAACCAATCAATATTCAATAATTAAGTTTCATATTCCTAAGCAAACACACAAGTAAATTAGCCGGACATGGAGAACATGCAAGCATACACACAAACAATCAAAGACATAATTGAATTGATGAAGTAAATACTTATCTTGATGTAAAATAGGGTTTAGAACCCTAAAATACTGTACAAGATACGCTTGGTTCGGTTTTAGGTTTTTACTCCAAAAGACTCTCCCTAAAACTGAAAAATTCGGATTCTATATATAAGATTACATATGCGACGGCGTTACCTTATGTTTCGTGACGCCGTCGTGTCGCCGTCATTAGTGTTTCGTCTTGGCCACGTTAACCTTGTGACGGCGTCACCTTATGCCTGTGACGCCGTCCTCTTCAGCTTCTGACGCCGTCTGGGTCACATCTAGGCCGTCTGAGTTGCGACGGTCTACTCCTTTAAAGCCCGACGCCGTCTCTTAAAAATACGAGTTTTGTCTTCTGACCCGTCACAAAATCCTACGACGGCGTCGCAGTTAAGCAGTGACGCCGTCGCCTTCTATTTTCAGCAGCTTTGAGTGTCTCGATTATGACTTTGGCCATTTTCTTCGTATATTCGCACCTTTTCGTCCAAATAAGTGCCATTCCAGCATTTTGCCTTCAAGAGACCTAAAAAGTGAAAAGGAACAATATTAAGCAATAACGGATACAAAAGTGATCAAATAAGGGCTAAAACGACCCCTCAAAATGGTACCTTTTAAAACCTTATCATCTTCACAAGCTGATATGAGTTTATTGACAAAGTGCTTCCGGTAAATGCTTCACGTGCACATCAACATGATGATTCCGAACAACCTTCTGTTCTTGTTTGATGTGATTGTTTGCTTGGTATTACCATTTCGTGTGTTCGTTGCGGCCTGATTGCTGATTTCCTTGATGAACATCTTTCTGTTCTTGTTTGATTGGGAGGGATTTTAGTTAAGGGGATTTGCAAGATGTAAGTTGATTGGGATGCTTTTTGGTGATGTTCTTGTTTTTGGTGAGTTGAAGATGTTAACTTTCTATTCCCCAACTGGACAATCTTGAAGAAGGTCGATTCTATAGTCGGTTCTACATATTATGCTACATGTTAGAAGACTAAAGACGAGTTGCATTTAACGATCTAAAGACTTCTTCTTAATTCATGGCATTTATCAAACAGATTGTCGGTTTAGGGGAGAGCACTAATTGTGGGAGAGTGATATGTCGAATTTAATCCCCAATTAGACTTGCTCATATTCTTCAGCAAGTTGATTCTCACAAAGACTTCTAAGGTTCTTCTCAACAGATTTCTTGTATTTGGGCTTTCAAAGTGTTGTTGATTCTGAAGTGTCAAAACCAGCAAGGGGGAAGGAGACACGTATCTAAATGCGAGTAAACTTGATGAACTTAATACTTCTAAGTAATTGAAGATATCCCGGGAAGACAAATGTTATTACCGCAGAGAAACTCAAGGTTTGACTCATGGCGAGTAAACTTGATGGACTTAATACTTCTAAGTGATTGAAGTTATCCCGGGAAAACAAATGTCATGACCGCAGAGAAACTCAAGGTTTTACTCATCAAGGCGTTTAGTGTTCTTATTCCAACTATGTGGGAGAAGAGATGGAAGAGTTAGTTTCTGAAGATGAAAGAGGTACACAAGTGTGTGATGATTTTGATGTTATCACAATCATCAGGGGAGAGAGATTGTGTACATTGGGGATGCTCAGCTGTTTTACTTGAGGGCTTAATCAGTGATTCAGAGAAATAATCACTTATTCCGGAGTTGAAGATCCGCAGAGATAGTCCTCCGCAGAGATAATCAGTGATTCGGCCTGCCTCTTCAATGTTATCGGTTATTCTCTCTTTGGGCATTCGGGTACTTCGGGTTCTTGAGCTTCATACACTTTCTTCAGGGGGAGAGAAAAGTATACATCGGGGTTATTCTTTGGCTATTGGACTTAATCTGCTACTTCAATGGTATAAGTTTCTTTATCTTCGGGTATGTGTATTCGGGTTCGTGAGCTCTAGTCTAAGAGACTGACTGCATCAATTCATCTACTTGGGGGAAGTGTTCTTTTGACAACTCGTTGGGGATGCATTGCTTCAGACTTCAGTGGTAATGAAATTTGAGAAGAGTTATTTATGTGTGGGATGATACGTTGTTGTTTTTGTTGATGATATAACCTCGAACGAAGAATCACGGTGATTATTCTTGAAAGGAGCAACGGGATTTATGATAATGGTGTGCTTCTTTGTGCACCTGGCTAAGGCAAGCTTGAAATAGAGCTTCGAATCTGCTCAGCTAAAGGATTTTTGGTTTGGGGGGAAGCTGCCAAAGTCTCACGTTCAGTTGGTTCAATTTCTTTCTTCGATTCAAGAGCCCTGGAAGCTTTGGTGGTGAACGTTTAAGGGATGATGACTTCTATCTACTACAACGGGGCTGCTCGGTACTCATATCATCATCTTCTTTAACTATATCATCTATTCTATCTTTTTAAATATTTATCAGAAAACAAAATACAAAAATATAAAACCAACAAAAGAAAATAGAAAAATATAAAACCTTCAAAAACCCATAAAAATCAGAAAATTTCAAAAATACCAAAAATATGTTTTCCAAGACATGTCTTCTGGTATCGATAACATCTACGGTCTTAGAAATGTCATTCAATAATGGCACGGGACCATAGATGAAGTTCGAGCAGGAGGTGTAAATATTCTTTTTCAAAACATGTCACAAATCAAATGGCTTACAGTTATTTCTGACTGTAACCCGCGCTTCAAAAATGGCTTGCAGTTACTTCAGACTGTAACCCGTGCTTAAACTATGGTTTGCTATTATTTCTAATAGCAACCCGTTTTTCAAAGAAGGAAAGTGCTTCGCTTAAACAATTTTTCAAATATTTCGTGCACTTATCCTAAAACAAAATGAGGAAAGTATGTCGAAGGACTGCTGTTCTTACACAAATGTTTTTCCGTCTAAAATTCTTCAGAAAAATATTTTTTTTCAAATGTGGTGGAAAATGAGTTGCTTGAAAAATCAATCAGGATCAGAGTTTTCGTATTAATTCGCAAAAACTCAATCGATGACTTCAGCACTTTTAAAACTTTTCAAGAAAAAGAGTCATTGATTGAGGGGAAGAATATTTTTCAAATTTATATCATCTAACGGACTTTCTTAATTATCCTACGTGTTTATCTGAAAAAAATATAATTGCCTATGTTGAAGGACTAGGTTTCTAGGATATGATTGTTAGGTTTAGATGATTAAAGTTTGATGAACACATAATTCCCATGCTTTATATGATCTGATTGACATGTTGAATTGACTTTTATTAGTCGATTGCTGTTTGGGTGATGTCGACCACCATATATATGTATATGTGTTCACTAACATATGCAGGTATATTGGTATATAAGAATGTTCCCGATCCGGATCCCACAACTGAATATGATTGGATGACGAAAGAAAAGAGTAACTATATCTTGGGTTGACAAATGAAGAAACGGAGCTTAATTGGACTTCAATGGAGAGTTGGCATAAATGCAACGTAAGAGGTGTCACTGCATCAGCAGACGGTTTTCTTCTAAGTGATTGAAGAAACGGAGCTTAATTTGACCTCAGTTGGCATTAAAATGCAACGTAAGAAGTCTCACTGCATCTGTAGACGGTTTTTCTTCCAAACCCTACAGCATCAACAGAAGCTTCTCAACCACCTAACGTATCTTTGTGCAGGATACCATTTTTAAACAATTTTCTAAAAACTTTGATTAAAATTGTTTTGAAAATGGAAAAATATTGTTTTTGAAAATTAATTGAACTAAATTTTGAAAATCACCGGACTTCTTTTTATCAAAACCTAAGTCACTCAATTATTGACTTCTGTCATGGATTGAGGGGGAGAGTGATTTCAAATTATATATTTTCAAACGATATTTCTTCATAAAAGTCCGTGTGTACATTAAAATGTGGTGATCTAAAGATTTAATGTTATTTCATGGTATGATTTTCTTTAAAACTCAAAGATCTGTCAAAATGAAACTTTTTCTGTTCTTGTTTGATTGTGAAATTGTTTTATTTTACTTAAAGATCTCTTAAAAACTATCATACCTGACACTAACAATCTTTAATGTCTAAATCTGGTCCTTATCTGTCATTTTTCAAAATTGAATCTTGCCACGTCTTTCCCCAAATTTTTTCTAAATGATTTAAATCAGTTGGGATCACAAATCTCAAATGGTTTGATATTTCTGATCAGGGTAGAGATCATGATTTAAATCTCAAATCTGTTTTAAATGGAATTGGTTTTAGTCCTTCAAAGGCACTCCTGCCTCCATGTGTAAAACGATTTCAAATACATAATGCACATGTTGAGGGGGAGCATTTATCCAAAAAAACAAGATGAGTTTTTAAATCAGGCACATTTTCTCCCATATTTTCTAAACCTTATTAAATCACTTGGGATCCAAAATCTCAAAGGGTTTGATATTTTTGATCGGGGGAGAATTTGTGATTTAATAATGAAATTTGATAAAAGTTGATCGTTTTGATTCAGCTGTGCAGGCTGCTCTCTCATATGTGCTAAACGCTTTCGAATCTCGAAGCATATATTGAGGGGGAGCATTTTAAAAGAAAATAAACTATCGAGGTACAAAAGCTTTTATGTTTTAACATAATGTACCTTGATTGAGTTTTCAAATGGTTTCTTAAATGGCTTTTGTAATCGTGGATGTGCTTCAAAAGAACTCTTGCCTCTATGTGATAAAATGATTTCAAATATCCTATGCACATATTGAGGGGGAGAATTTACCAAAGAAAATCAAATGGCTTTTTCTATGGAAATTGTGATCAAGAAATTATTTCAAAGAACTCTTGCCTCCATGTGCTAAAAAATT
Organism: Chrysanthemum seticuspe; assembly: GCA_019973895.1. Taxonomy (NCBI): domain Eukaryota; kingdom Viridiplantae; phylum Streptophyta; class Magnoliopsida; order Asterales; family Asteraceae; genus Chrysanthemum; species Chrysanthemum seticuspe. Next base: position 161,001,780 of record BPTQ01000007.1, on the reverse strand, counting down.
TATAAAATCATATGCACATGTTGAGGGGGAGCATTTCTAAATGATCAAAACTATTAAGGTACAAAATGCTTTGATCTCGTATCACAAGTACCTTGATTGTTTTTCCAAATGATTTTTCAATTGGTTTCTAGAAGGCAAGAACAATACCAAAAGACCGACCAACTTATTTTATGCATGGTGTTATAAGGATGGTTAGGTTAGGTATTCGTTCCCACGATCCCGCCAGAGCCGGAGGGATCTACCCAGGGACAATCCACTAGATAGTGTAGAGTCCTTAGGTATGATGAAAAAATGAGAAAAGTGAAATATGGGAAGAGTGCGGACTGAGACAGAGCTAGTACTGGAACAAACCCAACAAGGTTCTAGTTATGAAGTCTCGGTAAGCACTGAAGGGGTTGAAGAATGAAAAAGAAATGAATGCGAAAAAGGGTGAAAAGAAATAGCCCTCCATCAATTCAACCTTAGGGCAGAAACCGGGTTCAATACATATGCTACTGGTTGTTACTAAGGTAACACTGGTATTGAAGACAAGACGTCATGGACCCAGTGACGCACTGCACTAAACTTCCCAAGCCACTCAAGTTCCTCTTAAAAGGGCTTGTTTCATTCTCACGGGGAACCGACATAATCTATCTACTTTCTCTTAGAGATTGTTGATATTGAAGAATGAGACCCTCTCCCTAGTCTCCGGCACAGGAACCAAATATGCACAATTGAGTCTAGAGCCAAGAGATCATCCACAATATCTCATTAGGACACTAAATTCTTGAAGACTTGTTGTTTCACACAATGTGGAAAGTAAGAATATATTAAGAGTCCTACGCATTATCCTTGTGGTATTGCCAGAACATCTGAGTGGTATGTAAAAGTATTCACGATGAAGATGGAAATCCTTCTAGAGCCAACATCAAACAAGCTCTTGGTGGGTGATATGTGAGATCTTTCCAAAAGATCAAACTTGTGACAACTGGATAGAAACGATGGGGCGATTCACTCTTGAATCAACCTTGGTCCAGGAATGGAATTGACGAATACTTTTGGAAAAACCGTTCGATGTGCAAATCTTCTTCTCTCTAGCACGTCGAATGTGTATTTATGTTTTCAAACACAAAAAGTATCTCTGATTGAAAAAAAATACTTTTAGAAAAACCATTCGATGTGCGAATCTTCTTTTCACTAGCACGTCGAATGTGTACTCATTCTTTAATACAAAAAGTATTTTGATTGAAAAATTGATCTTTCTCATAAACCTTCGGTGTATTGCAAAACTCTTTCTTCAAGCAATACACGATTGTTTTTCAAATCATTTTTCATCAATCAGTAAATCTCAATTTGCTGGTTCACTCACTCCGTATTGTCTTCTTTGAGACGTTCCAGTTTGAGAACAGCTAGAACAGCTGCGAAACCCTGTCAAAGAGATTCTTAGGAATCCTACCTGATCACAGGCAGTACTTTTACTGATCAACGGGGAACCGTGGGCCGTGTACCTCAATTCAACGAAAGTGGTCAAAGACACTTCTGTGTGTTTTATTGCTAACTGTTGTTTGCAGGTACATTTGGACGGTTGCAGCTGATCAGAATTGAGGAGTCAATCCAAAGCCGAATGCTCACAGCATCCACACTTAATTTGAAGAAATCATGACTGGTGCATATCTACATAACCTGGCTCTGATATTTCATACTATGATTCTGCTTCGCTGCTGCAAATATCATTAACCAGTAAAGCTTCCGCTACTCTGATGGAAAGATGTCATGATTCAAAAGTGTGAGCATGTCGGTCCAAAAGTCACAACATCACATGAAGGCAACACAACTATGGATGATCTAGAGATTTACTGTGGCTGATGATCTCAAAGAAAGCTCGAAGATCATCAAAGATGTGGATCAGTTAAAGGCCTCCACTTAAAGTACAATTCAATGCGGACTTTAAAGAATCGCTACTAAATCACAAAGATTGCGAAAGTGAAGAATTCAAGTCTACGAGCTCAAGAACAATGTCAAAGAAAGAATGCTAGGATGCAAAATGTATTTCATGGGGTGACCTCCCTTAGGGGGAGATTGTTAGGAATTAGAAATTCCATGTTAAAGTGTCGGTCACCCCAATTATAGTCTAGCATATGTTAGCTCGTAGATTTGTAGTTATTTACGTTATGTAGTAGTTAATTAGTTAATTTGTAGCGTAGAATAGTGTAGTGCAACACCGTGGAGGAAGGACGGGTCTTTACCCACTGTATGCCTGATCCACAGTCCGATAGGAGGACGTATTTACTTGTAACTATAAATACCCCTTCCATCCATGGAAGGGGTGGTGCTTCATTTCAATCTAACCTTTCCTTTGTGTAAACCTCTAGCAAGAATACCCTCTCTCTCTACTTTCTCTCTCTACTTTCTCTCTCTAAAATGTTTAACATGTATTTTGATCATCCAAGACCACCCGAATCATCAAACACAATATTATTTCGATCCTACATTCTCCTTCTTTGCCTGGAATGGGCACTGCAATGAAGGAGTTTCCATTCTCAATGATCTCCCAGAGATTGTAATCCAGCATTAAAAAATACTGCTCAATCTTTATCCTCCACACATCATATTCTCCCTGCTTCACCTTGGGGATCTTTGTAGCAACATGTGTTTGGTTGTTTTCAGATTCCATTGCTTCTTGGTTGGAATGAACTTCTTCTAATTCAGATTTTCAGATACACAAGCTCTGATACCACTTGTGAGTCCCAAACCTTGGATCTACTTAGCTTGTATAAGTATATTTCCCTGGATGATTCCAAAACAATTGTGAATGAAACAAAGCTTAATGCTAACAAGTATGCGGAATCTACTTGGTAACACTTAGAAGAATAAACAATAGAACAGTAAAGATGCAATGGGTAAAGTATTTATCAAATCACTTCAATATTATTAAACAATAATACGGATACTTTTGCTAGTATCAGGGTATACAACCTTGAAGTTTTTCACACGACTGTTCTAATGAAATTGTATATGATAATCTAACCTAGGACCTCCTTTTATAAGATAAGGAGTCCTGTACAAGAAAACTATCTAAGTATATCTTTTAACTACATAGAATATATCCTGTATATTCTATTACAACCTTCACACGTATTTCCAAAACAAACAGCAGTACTAACTTTGTAACTAGCAGTACTAACTGCTATACTTAGCAATACTAACATATACTAGCAGTGTTAAGTGTGAAGCTTAATATTTCCCAACAACGGGTTTGTTGGGTATGGGGGAATTTACTAGTAGCAAGTCAAAATCCTAAGTTAATTACATGTAGAACGAGGCGTTGCTAAACCAAGACTCGACTCACTAAACTAACTTAATACTTGACTTAAAAATAAACGATAAAAGGTAAAGGATAGAGGCGAGATGGTAGCCCGCATAATTTTTCCTTTCTTTTCTTTTTCTTTCTTTTCTTTCTTTTTTTCATCTTTTTCTCTTCTTTTTTTTTGACTTTTTTTTCATACACCCTTACTCTACCATTCGCAAAACATAACATCATAGCAAAGGGATTTATAGTAGCATCCCTACACTTGAGTTTTTATTATACTAAACTAATGACCCAAATTGTGAGGATCAAAATATTAGTCGATATTTGTACATTAATTATGTATCATTACCTTATTTATGTAAAGGCCTAAGCCCATTAGAGATAGCCTAGAATCATCTTTGTAAATGATATATACGGTTGTTTTGTGAATGAAAGGTAAGGATTATCACCTTCCAATATGGTATCAAGCCACTAGTTCCTACCCAAAAAATTCGGATCTATCTCTCCCCCTCTCCAAAGTATTCTACCATATACCCTAACCATCTCAACCCTCCAAATCGGCATACATGGCTGTTGAAGATGACATTAACCATCCTCCTCCACCCCCTCCATCCACTACCGCCGATAAACTCATCTCGTTTAGCATAACTAACAAAGTCCCTGTTAAACTAAACCTTGAAAAACACAACTTCAATTCTTGGAGTTCTTTCTTTAAAATTCACCTTCGAAGTCTTGGACTCAAATCCCACATAGAAGAAAAGGCCTCAACTAGTGCTCCCGACCACGAATGGTGTAAGCTTGATGATCTCATCAAGATGTGGATCTTAGGATCCCTTTGTGACTCTCTTCAAGAACAAGTCGTTTCCACACCCGATTATGCAAAGGACTTATGGGACCATCTTGAAAACCTTTTTCACGATAACAAGGATGCTAGGGTAATTAATCTTGACAACGAACTTCGTTCTATCAAGATCGGGTCATCGTCTATCAACGAGTATTGCACCAAGATCCAGTCTATGGCGGATAGGCTTAAAAACCTCGGCTCGGTGGTAAGTGAAAAGAATATGGTGATATATGTGGTGAATGGTCTTGATTCTCGTTTCGATACGATTGTTAAAATCATCCGGCATCGTGAACCTCTTCCAACATTTGAAACGGCTCGTAACATGCTTCTTCATGAGGAGTCCACATTGAATTCTCAAAGCGGGTCATCCACCACATTTGATAGCTCTTCATCCGCACCCACTGTTCTTATTGCCAATCACTCGTCCGAACCAAAAGGTAACACCAATAATCCCTCAACCAAGTCACAAAGTCTTGCTCAATTATGCAATCATTTTAACAAGGGTACATGTAAGTTTGGCGATAGGTGTAAATTTATACATGACCACCGCAACCGGGCCGATTTACAAACAAAAAATACCACTGTAAATAATCACAATGCACAACATGGTAGTTCACAGGTGCAATATCAAGTTAGTCATAATCTCATGTCGTGGGCTCCTAATGGTATGTACACTCATTTGGGACAACAACCTGTTCAGGCCCACCACACTTCACGAGCAGCCCACACCCAACCACCCCTAGCCTTTATCACCCCTCAACCATAGCCTACCCAACAATATATGTCAACCCAGCCCACACATCAACTGCAGCAACTGTACACCCCAGCCCAATACAACTAACCCAACACCAGTATACTAGGTCCAGCTCCTGCATTATATGCATCACAACCTACGTCTCTTCCAAGTGTGGAGTAATTAATTACCTAGATAACGGAATTTAAATTTGAAATTCCTTCCCGTTACTCCACAAAATACTACTTGACCCGTGAGTCATAATCGTCCCAAAACAGTATTTACACAAGATATTACTCGACTTATCAACCATGTAATCAACTGGATAATTGAACTAAGGGTTAAACATTTATTTAACTTTAAGGGTTGAGTGAGGATAGCCACGTATTAGCATTAAATTTTTTGGTTGTATTCATATTTTAACGCCACCACCCATAATTAAATTCAACTGTTTGTAACATTGCAAATTTTATTACCGATCCAATGATGTGATAAAGGATTCAGTGAGAATGATAATTAAAATGAGAAACCAAACCGGGAAAGAAGTAACCATTTCAAATGAGTGAGAAAATTTGAGTGAAAATAAATTTACTTTTTTATATGCATTTAAAATGAGTGATTGTTGTTACTTCTAATCCTTCTCATCTAATTGTTACTCATTTGATCAAATATTGTAAAAAGTTGAAAATTTCTTAACCTGGATGGTTTAAATATAACCCACATATAATCAAAAGGCTTGTGTCTTAATGGTTGTTGTGTGAGAAGCTCATCAATGAAATGGTTGTGAGTTCAAGTCCTGCTTAGCACATATGAGATCATCTGTGAGATAGTTAATTGTTGTTAATGATAATAATAATAATAATAATACATATAATGCAGTTTATACCTTTTCTTCTTATTTTTTTCTAAATTTCCAAAATTAGCATTATAAGTACGTACTAAACCTATATTTACAGCTATTTAGTGTATCAAACATCTATACATTACATATAATTAATGTTAGTTTTAAAATACCATTTCATTCAAAAATACAAGTTCTAAACCTATGCTGAAAATTATTTAATGCACAAATACATTTATACAACACATATAATTACTCATCTCATTCAAAAAATACAATTAATATACCACAAGGTACAAACCAAACAATCTACTAATATGGTCATAACCCAAGCACTTAAATGTGTAACTATTGAATAGCATAATTTATTTTATTAAGCAATGTCATATATAAGTTTACGAATTACTAGACGGCTACCTATACATGGCGACGAAAATTTACGACGACAAATAATTAGAGTTATGATATTGTCGTTAAGAACTAGGAATTGGGATTAAAATGAATATAAAGTATATGTGTGTATATAAAAAATTGTAAGTAATTGGGAAAACATAAAAGCGCAATAAAAAAAATACTACTTGCATTAACCCCATTGTGAGTAAAAGCTTGTTTGACAATGTCATCAACACTAGTGTGATTAAATTATTAACAAGAAATCTAATTTTTTGCAACAAATGATGGATGTTAAAAATGATTGTGTTATATATGTAAGTTAATTAGATATAATTAAAGGGATATGATTTGCAGACTCTCAAAAATAATTGGGACATTTATATTTTGAATATTTGGACATTTATACCTTACATTATTTTTAATTATGTTTATCCTGTAAGGGTATAAATGTTCAAGTACTCTAAATTTAAGTGTCTCAATCATTTTTTAGAGTATAAAAATCACCTCCCATAACTAAATGATCAGTTAAAAGTTCAAATTTAAGCCACTAAATATTGAAGGAGCACTTTTGTCAAATCAATATACTAAATTTTTAAGTTTTTAAGAAATGTTGTTTTCTCTTTATATGAAAAGATAAAAATATGTTTGCATGAACTAAAGTTCTCTCCGTTTTACACGTTATCTCGCCGTTTTACACGTTATATACTATTATGACGAATATTGCATAACATTTATTGACTAACGGATACCTTTTATTGCCAATCACCACAACTTTATAATATTATTGACTAGGGGTGGCACTTCTTGACACGACACGAAGTTAAACATGTTTGGGTTGAGGATAAACAAGTTTGGGTTGAGGATAAACAAGTTTGGGTCAAAAACAGGTCAACCGTTTAATAAACGGTTCGTGTTTGGGTTGAGTAACTGTTAAATAGGTTAACCCGTGAATCTGTTTAGTTATATAAGATTCTAAAACAAAATAAATAACGTGGTTTTTATGTTGGATATGGATTAAATGTATTTTGGTATGTACTTAATAATTGTGAATTACGATTATATCTTTGATATCATTGAAATTGACACTTATAACTCAAAAATTGTTGTATAGTTATTTGTAATTTATTTTTATGATATTTTATACCATTATATCATTTTTTGCATTTAAACGAGTTAAATCAACAAACCGCCAACTTTATACACTGCTTAACATATTTTTTTAAATAGATTAAACGTGTCACAAATGAGTTACATGTGTTATGCAAGTCTGGGTTAGGATTGAGTTTCTTGACTCGATTAATAAATGGGTCATGTTTGGGTAGAGGTTATACTAACTCGCCAATACGCGAACCCGAATAGGTAAATTCGAACACGAATCGGTTGCCACCCCTACTATTGACTAATGATTTTGTATCGCCATTGCATCGTGATGCACGAGTACTCTGCCATTTTTATATTAGATAGTGTGTGATAAAATTATTCCCTAAACTTTTGATCATACGTAAAGCTATTATCACGAAAAACATATAATCAAATAATATTGTTCGCCAATAATTATAATTACATGGTACACGTCACTTCAACGTGTGAGTATTGTTCACAGTAAGACATTATATGTGCTAATATTACAATTTTATTTTGTAGTAAACATATTTTTTGTTATTTATCGGGCTATTATATAAAGAAGTCCCTAAATTTTGCGTGAAATTTGTCCTAAGGCATTAAAGTTTTAAAGTTGTCATCCAGGTTACTTAACTTCTTGCGACCGATTGTATTTGTTACCATGTTTTTGGTAACCGGATATAACCGGTAAAAATCCTACATGGCTAATTTTTTAAGTACGGTTCTTGTGGCTGGTCGACTATCACAGATTTAGTCCGTTGACCACTATTTCTGTTAGTTTGACTGTTTTTATCGGTTTTTATAAGTTTACATACGTTTTTATCCGTTTTAATCCAATTTCATAAGTTTTTATCCATTTTTTATGTTTTCAACTGTTTTATCCATTTTTATACATTTTGTCCATTTTCATACATTTTTGGTTTTTATACGTTTTCATTCGCTTTTATCTGTTTTCATCCTATTTATACTTCTTCATCCGTTTTTATAAATTTTTGTCTGTTTCGCTCATTTTCATGTGTTTTTGTTTGGTTTTATATGTTTTCGTCCTTCTTTATACATTTTCGTTCGCTTTTGTCCGTTTTTATATGTTTTCACCCGTTTTATATGTTGTCATCCATTTTTATACGTTTTCACCCGTTTTTATACATTTTCATCCGTTTTTATACGTTTTCGTCTGGTTTTATACATTTTCATTGTTTTTATCTATTCCCGTCCGTTTTTATGCGTTTTCATCCGTTTTTATATGTTTTCGCCCGTTTTACGTTTTCATACGCTTTTTTCCATTTTTATACATTATCTTCTGTTTTTATACGTTTTCATCCGTTTTTAAATGTTTTCATCGTTTTATCCGTTTTCATTTGTTTTTATATGTTTTTTCTATTTTTATACGTAAGAAAACATATAAAAATGGATAAAAACGTATAAAAGCATATGAAAATAGATAAAAACGGATAAAAGTGTATGAAAATGTACGAAGAACGTATAACAATAGACGAAAGCGTATAAAGACGGATAAAAACATATATGAACAGATGAAAACGGTAAAAACGTATGAAAACAGATAAAAACGAACAAAAATGTATGAAAACGTAAGGAAAACATATAAAACGGACCTAAACGTGTAATGATAGACGAAAACGTATAAAAACGGATTAAAACGTATGAAAACGTATAAAAACGGGTGAAAATGTATGAAAATGGACGAAAACGGATAAAGAAATTAAGAAAGTGTATAAAACGGACTTTGCGAACGTATTAATAGTTAAATATATAATAAAAAAATTATTGACTAGATTCATGATACTTCACAAACCACAAGGACCTAACGTGTCAATGTTTGAAAGTGAAAGTGCTAACAGCAAGTTGCCCACCCTAGGAGTGACCTAAGTGTACTGTTTTAAAAGGTTCGGTAACACATAAAATAAACCCGTAACGTGGAGTAACGTGGATGACTACTTTAAAACTTTAATGCCTTATAACAAATTTCAAGCAAACTAACTGACTTTTTTGTATAATAACTCTTATTTATCGATCACTCTCATTTTAAAATGGTTTAGTGATCAATTTCTGACTAATACCTAAGCAAAAGAAAAACTTGTAATGATACCCAGTTTTTCATAAAGTTTTGTATCCAATCTTACTATCTTATAATGCATGAAGACACTTATCTCCATTAAATGCACATCAAACGTAATTTTAAGCAATACAAGTTATATAACATATGGTACAAACATTTATTCTCATAAACTTGATTTTAGACAATACATGTTAGAAAGGATATGATACAAACATGGTATAAATCTTTCAACACATTTAATTTATGTTATTCTTTAAATACCCCATTTCTTAAAATTACAATTACAATAACATAGATTACAAACCAAGCAACTAACTAATTTATTATTAAAATCATAACCCAAGTTAGCAATGCATACCATAGTTGTCAGGATCCCGATCCTGATCTTAAGATCTTACGATTTTACGATACTGCAAAGCAAAAACGATCCGGATCCTACATAGGATCTTTACAAGCTTAGGATCTTATAAGATCCCGATCTTGACCATATGATCTTACGATATAATCCGATCCGATCTTACTTTTCTCGGATTACAAACTAAAAATCTACAAATTAATGGGTTGTTTGTTTGTAGAATTCAAAAAACAACATGTTAATCTTTTTAAACATTTTATAATCATAATTTAGGACAACATTTATACGAAACATTCATAGTATTTTATGGTTATAATGTATTAGAATTTGTAGATTTGTATAAAATTACATAAATTATTAAGAAATAACATTAGAGTAGGATCTTAAGATCCCGATCCGATCTTACGATCACGATCTTACAAAGACGAAAACGATCCTGGGTAGGATCCCGATCTTGACAACCTTGATGCATACAACAATATACCAACTTTATCATTCTTATCCATGTTTGTAAGTTGTCGCAATAGAGATATTATTCGTCGAAAATTATTATTACTAAGTATCCGTCGGTGCAATGTGTGGGTACCTTACAAGTAACTTTATAACGCATCTTTAAGAAAAACATTATTTTTGAATTTATGATTTCCTTCAAGTCCAGATATTTAGTATATGTAATAAATACCTCTTATGACATTTATGCAGATTATTAACAGGAATTTTATAACTCACGCAATCATTAATCAAAATTTAATATTGTAATAAAACCGGTAATATGTTTTTCAAAGTGTCTGTGTGCATCATATTTTGTATTACTTAATAATTGTGTGTTAATTGGTTAATTTAAGATGTAGCAAACCTATATAACGAGTAACACTTAAAGACAAAAGTTGCTTATCTGTTAATCTATACACTACCAATTTGAGTTTTTGGATGCGTAAACACATTAAACTAGGGCTGAGCACAAAACCGATCGAACCGAGCCGAACCGGAAAACCGAGCCGAACCGAACCGGACCGACCATTTTCGGTTCGGTTTCGGTTCTATGTCTTATCGGATGTCGGTTTTCGGTTCGGTTCGGTTCGGTTCGGTCCGACCCAAAACCGACCAAACACGCACATAAAGCATGTAAACCGGGCCGAACCGACACAAAACCGAACCGAACCAAACCGATTCGGTTCGGTTTCGGTTCATGTTTTTTGTGAAATCGATTCTCGGGTCGGTTCGGTTTTCGTCGGTTCGGGTCGATTCCAGACCGTTGCTCAGCCTTACATTAAACTAATGTTCAAAAGAATTTGAAAATCACAATTTATGTTTTTGAGTGATCTTAAAGTGATGAAATAATAAATAGTTTACTCTAATATTATGTATATAGTATCCCAAAGGCCTTTTAAAGTAACAAGAATAAACACAATAGTTATGTTTTATAAAATCTTTACAGTCATTAATATCATAGAGGGAGCCACTAGGGGGCTCGCACACTATAGATGCATCCTAGATCTGATCTGATATGTTATATGATATGTTTTTGGTGACTGGTGTTGTGTGCAATATACGCCTTTCACGATTTTGGGAGGTGATCACTCCATTATGCTACTTTTGTTACTTATGAAGATTATGATTATGATATTATGATATGATATGTTTCTGGGCTCGTGGTAGAATTTTCTAACTTGCACACCATTTGCTACACTTATGTTATACCTTCGTTCAGTTACTTTCATGGGCTATAATTATCTTTTTATTATTCCTATTTACTATTTGTGACTACCATGTTGGTCAAGGTTGTAAAAATCGCTAGGCGCTAGTGAGGTGGTTGGGTATAGCCTAGCAATTAATCGGTTAAGCGGGGATTAATCGGATTGGAAATTTTATACACAAAAATGTAATTTTAGATATTATATTATTTTATATGTATGGGTAAGCGTATTGCATCAAAGTTCAAATATTTCAAGTATTCAAAATATAGACATAATACATAATTCTTCAAAGTTCAAAGTCAAACATAAATATTACTCAGTTTGTTGACCATTTTTAAGCGACCTTTGGCCGATTTTGTTTGATTAATCGGTTTATTGACCGATTTTTAAGTGAATTTGTCAGATTTTTAATCGATTTTTTTGACCAATTTTTAAACGCTTTTGTCCGATTAGACCGATTTTGTCTGATTAATCAGTTTGTTGACCGATTTTTAAGCGATCTTTGACCAAACCGATTAAATAGGCCGATTATGATAAATCAAGACGCTTAGTGAGCGATCAGCAATTATGCAGGGATTAATCGGCCGCCTGGGCCGATTTTTACAACAGAGATGCTGGTACTTCTGGTCGGTATTTTCCGTTGCTTATGATACTGGTCCGGCGTAATAATTAATGTTTACCTGACGTGTTGATCTGCAATGCTTACACTTCTGATCATGCTACCGTTTAATTATGGAATTGGATTCAACTTATGTTATATGTTTAGTTGCCATGCTATATTCTTGTTCAGTTAATTCATTTAATTATGATGTTTGTTCTGCATTCCTACCTGATACATGTGACTACCATGTTTATACTGCTGTTAGTATTTCCGCTGGTTATAATACTTGTTCTGTTTATTAATTGTGGATTATCTGACTTGTGTGATTGTCATGCTTAAATTCTATTCAGTTGCTTCCGCCTGCTTAGAATTCAGCTTTGCTTATATATATTCTGATTATCTAATTTATTTGTGTTGCCATATTTATGTTTAGTTGATCCACTGACTGCTATGCTTGTATACTGTTTGGTTACTTGTTTTGTTTATGATATTGTTTATCAACCCATATTTATTTATGTTCGATATATGTATGTTTGGTTATTTATATGTGCTTATATCTATTCTCGTTGATGCGCTACTTTGTTTTGGTCTCCTTTGACTTCGGTTCTTCTTGTTATCTGTTAATATTGTGTTCTTCAGGTTCCTCATTGACTCATTTTGTTCATTGCTATGACCTTGATATCAGTTTCCTTTGATTTCTTTCATATCTCTATTTTGTTTTTGTTTTTTTTTTTGTTTTGTCATATATGTTCACTGGGCTTTTTAAGCTCAACCGCATTTTCGTTTCCATGCGGCAGGTACTAAACAGGATGTTGGGCTTTGTTGGGCTAAGAGTAGAAGCTTGAGTGGACCAACCTTAGTTCCTTATCAATTAGACTCATTTTGAAGAACACTTGTTTTGGCATTTCATTTATTTTGACATGTTGGAATATGTAAATTTTTTTTGTCATCCGTTTATATGACTTACCATTTTGATATAGAGACTTCCATTTGTATTTTCATTAGTATGTTCTGATATGAGTCCATATTGTAGCATTCGGACCTTTGTCGGGTTGGGGTGTTACAGACAAGTTCAAGCTCACACGTTTATATATCTCAACCCTAACCTACCTTATTAAGTTAACTATGTTGAAAACATGTTTATATATCTCAACCCTAACCCACCTTATTAAGTTAACTATGTTGAAAAGTTTAACCAAAACATAAACATAAACTATGTTTTATTATGTTTAAGCATGTTTATTCTTTGCATAAATGCCACTATATTAGATTGTAAAATTTGATACTGAAACAAAAACTATGATTATTATACGAGTCAGATAAGTATTTACGAGTCCCTAATTCAAATTAGGATAAAACAACATTCAAAATTATCAACCACAAATCCATGATCATATTCAAATTCAAAGCCACTTAATAAACAAAAAACACCGGACTTATAAGTTTTAAAATTGATGTTTACTAAATTAAGTGATTAAATATAAGAGTCTTAATTGGCCTCTTATAAGAGAGATTGAAGTTATAATAGTTCTACCAATTAAAAAAATAAAAATAAAAATTTTTTGGTCCACAATCCTTCCCACTACAAAAGTTAAGTTAAGTTTTGAACATAAGGAAAAGAAAAACAAGATCGGTGCATCACACGGGTCTAAATGCTTTATAAGCTTAATTTTTCAATTAGTATATATATAACACATCATTTAAAACGACGTTGTTGCGTTGTGATACTTTTTTCCGCCTTTTTTCTTGGGCTATTGTCTTTGGGCCGTCTCAGTTAGCCCATGAATGTTGGGTTTCCTTTTTTTCTATTTTTTTCCTTTTATTTTTTTATGACTGACGTTGCGTTGTTAGAATTCAAATGTTAAGTGTATGTTTGAAACTGAAATCAAAGGAATAAACTGAAAAGGGATATGGTAACCTAAAAAACCACGACTGGTTATACACGTGTTTGTTCCTAACTAATAGTCACTCCAAAGTTAACACAATACAAGAAAAAATACTAGAAAAGTTAACCAAAAAAAAAATGACCAACAAAAAACAACATACAAAAAGTACCAATAAGAAAAACAAGTACAATTAAATCGGGTTCCTTATTCCTCAAACCAACTTAGATCCGTAAAATCCCCAGTGACATAATTTTATAGATAAGATAAAGCATAAAAAAGAGTGACAAAAAACACTTACAAAAAACGTTTACTTTCACATACTCAACCCAATTTGACTCACTTAGCCCAATAACCTAACACACAATAACCTGACAAAGAAAAATGCTAAATTACAAAACGACAATCTTCAACACCCCGCCCACCTCATTTATAAAATGGCGTTAGTTATGACATGAATAAAAAAAAAGTTTATCGCAAGGGAAATGATATGTACACGGAGAAAATTACTTTGCACACAACAACTCAAGATGAAAAGACCTTAATACCCTAAATAGGTTTTTTATGTTGTTCTCCCTCTTATTTCTTCTTTTTTAAAGTTTGTGGCAAAACTGCCGTATCAGTAATAGTAAACCGTTGGCTTCTTGAAAAAACCATAAAGCTCGAAGATCGATTAACATAATCGAATTAATCGATACAGCAACAAGCCTTTATATTTATCCGATATAAACTTATCAAAAACGAAAGCTTATAGATTCACACATGATTTTTTTTTCCGTTTTATGTTTGATCCTTGTATTTATATGATAATAACAATTACTACTTACTACTTAGTCATGTAACTTACATGATGTAACATGTTTTGGTAATTTTAGCATTTTAGGAGTAAGTATATATGATACATGCTACATGCTTTGTGAATGAATTCTACTATATTGAAGTAATTGTGTCTTTTAAATGTATCATCAAATTGGATGGTCGCCAGAACCATCGGAGAGAGTAGAACAACTATAAGAGGTTCAAAATGATGACAGTTAAATATGGCTTCGGAAATTGACGGAATACAACGATAGTGAACTCGATGTCAATTGTAGGGGGAAGCATGAATATTGATCGATGATGGATCGAATGAAATAAATTCATATTATAAGTCATGTTTTTGCAAGGAGTTTATAAGTTACTCCGTATTAGACAATATTTCTCGCATTGTGGTGGTTTATCGATATAGTTTAATACAATCCCTATTCTAATTTGCCGAATGCAGTTGATTATAAGAGGGGATGAAATGTTACATGTGACCATTGTGTGAAACTCTATGGTGGTATTTGAAAGGCAAAGGAGAAAGGTCAAGTAATGGAAAAGAAAAATTCAAAAGAAATCTTGAGGGCAATAATGTCATTTTTTCTTAAATTGTTGTGTGCAAAGTAATTGACTCCGTGTATATATCATATCCCTTAGAGCGCTCGGTGTGTTAACGTGGGTTTGCGCGTTATACCTACGTGGCTCGTGTTAACCCCCACGTTATTACACCGTGGTTCCAAGTTAAGGTTGTGTGTTGGGGTGCAAGTTGCCATGGCAACGCACGTTAAGGCCAAATTCAATTATTATTTTTTTACAAAACACCCCCTTTAACGGCTATCACCAAATTTGAATTAAAAACAATTTCAAAACACCCCCTTAGTTAACGACTAGTTTAGAAAAAAAAAACAAAAAATAAATAAATGCACAAACGGCTAGTTTCAAAGCTCGTCTATAAATACCAATGTTTACATATTAGTTTAACACACTTTCCATACACTATTAATCAAAAAATTACACAAACACCCCTTATAGCCTGTCATCTCCCTCATTCCGTCGAAGAAATACAAGCATATATTAAAAAACAATGCGATCAAGACGATGCGGCTCGACAAAAGGCTATTGTCGAAGTTATCAAGCTGTTTGACCTCGCAAAGGCAAAGAAAGAACGTTTGTGACAACGGTATGCGAAATGCAAAGACATTTCGTCGGAAAGACAAGTTGTGATCGACCAATTTTTGAGCGATGAAGCCAGGAAAGACTATGCCATTAGTGACATGAGCATGGCTTAACTACAAGCCAACACTATCAAATGATGTGTGATGAACAAGAATTACGAGAAGTTGAAGCAGAACAACCAAGGAAGTAACAAGAAGAGGATGAGAAAGCCAGGAAGGCAGCAGCTGAACGGGCGGTGTTCATTGAGGAATTTCCTGGGTATAGGTCTTATTCGTATGATTCTGCATGCGGGGAGTACTCAGATTAAGTTATGTTTATGTATTCAGTATCGTAGTGTATTTTAGTCTGTGTGTTTTTTTTTTCCTGTATCGTATTTTTGTATCGTATCTCGTATTGTATTTTACATAACGTTTATTTAATGTTTAACTAATGTTTTTATGGTTATAAATAAAGTCATATGTTGTTTATTAAATAAATTATTAGTTTAGGGGTTGAATTTGTAAATTTTATTTTAAAAAGAAAAATAAGGCTCAAAATGTTGAGTTATGGTTAAGGTTTTTTTTTTTTTTTTTTTTTTTTTTTTTTTTTTTTTTTTAAGTAATGGAAGGGGAGGGGAAGGGAAATAAAATAAAAATGAGCGTTTTTGAGTTTTTTTTAAGATGGAAAGGTAGGGGACGGGAAGGTGGGAGGGAGGGAAGAGATGGGTTTTTGAGTGTTTTTTTGTTCCCTCCAATTTTAGGCGGATTTGGAAGGGAAACCATATTAAACACCATTGGCCTTTGTTAAATTACAATATTATCCTTAATTTTCATGCCACTATTATATTTTTTTGACCTAGTTATCCCATATCAATATCTGCATCATACGCCACAATAGCAGACATTTGTATCTCTCAATGTCAAGTCCTTAGGTGTCATCTACTACATCTCAATGTCAGGTCCAATCGTAGAATGTTGCAACCTATGCTAGTTGTGAACCACGATCACATCATGTGTCGTTGAAACAGAAACAATATGTCGTTTTGTTTATTTTGAACCCTCGGTTTATCATTTCATATTCATGTGTTGTTTATTTTGAACCCTCGGTTTATCATTTCATATTCATGTGTTAAAGCTGTTAAGTTAGAAATGTACATAGCGTCCCATTTATGTTTCTTATGTTTAGCTGTTTTCTGAATGAAATGAGACTACATCGGTACTTTAGTATTCCTGTTGAATTTTTTACATGTTATTTTTTTTTTTACTAAATATACCAAATATCATCCATTTGTAACATCAAATTGCTTATTGATAGCAAGAAAAATGATAAAACAAATTGATGACATCTATTAACTTTTTCATTCGATATTATTACTTTGTCAATTGTAAAATCTGTTTACTCATTATGAATACTAAACGAGTACCCGCGCCTAGCGGCAGCGGTTTCTAGTTTTCTGTAAAACTCTGACGACTCATAAGTTTCTTTCAACAAACTGTATTTGTAGCGTTAGAGAATCATTTTTGAATAACTATAATTCTGATGCGTGGTTGCATAACAGCAGAAATATACAGTTTTTAAAAAAATTATGTGGAGTCGATCTAAGTGTGGGAGTATATTTTCTAATAGGATTGTCTTAAGTTATTAAGAGTTTAGTAATAATAGATTCAAGCATTACAAAAAGCAACGGTATTGTGTAGTTGACAATATTATATTGTAGTTTAGAGGTATAGCCAACGTGTGTGACCGCCTTTTCTTGTTTTGTCGGTAATTTAGGCAGTGATAATTTTTTTTTTACATGTGTAGCGTTTATCATTTGGTGTGTGGCTTTTAAACTTGTAACCTTACAAATTTGATAACACCATAATAAGATTATATTGTACTATCAATTTGCATAGATATTTAAGCATTGTTCAAAGCTATTTTGGGGTACAAATAATTATCGCTGAAGATAACAATACTATTTAATTTTTGTGATTCTAATAAACTTAGATAACATTATTTATATATACTTGACAAAGGGCTATACAATATATATTAACTTTTAAAAGACGATTCATATATGCTAGTCCATTAAGTGGTGCAAGACCAACATTTTTTTAAATAATATTATACAAATGATAAAATAAATGTGTCAAAGCAAAATAAACAACAAAAATCTATAATTACTTTGTCTCTCATTTTTTCAAATTTGCCACGGGTTCCAAAACTACTTCATCATTTCTCATATAATTTTGTCAAATATAAAACCCAGTTCGACCCGGGTGGTTAACCGGTTGAACCGTTCCGGTTAAAAAACAGGTCGATTTAAACCGAGTCAACCCAACAAGTTGGTTCGAAAATAGGTCAAATTAAACCGGGTCAACCCGCCGGGTTTTGAAGCGTCCCGGGTCAATCCGGTTTTCGATGTGTATTAATAGTTTCCTTTTGAAATATATGTCTTCAACATTTCCACTTTTAGTTTCAACTTTTCACTTTTTACTTTTTGTTTTTTCCTTTATATATAGTATATAGCATGGTATCCGCGCGTTTCGGCGGCGGGTACCATGTGACAATTAACCGGAGAAATAGATCTCGATTATATTTGATTCACCACTTTGTATCGGTTTCAACGGGCCCTCTTTGGTTCGTTTTCGGATGGCTTTAATTGGTTAGCCGAACCGGTGACAACACCGGTTCCCGGTTGAACACGTTGGTCCGGTCCGGTCCGGTTTTCAAAACTATATGTACCATCAACTTGTTAGCTTGTATGAAGTTTTGTATGTTTTATTAATTTGTATAATGTGTAAAATAACATGTACTTTTCATTTTAGGGTGTTTTAAAAATAACATTCATTAGTGTTTAATTATTTTATATTTTAGATTATGTTGTAGCTTCTTCAAATTGTACGTTACGAAAATTTTATTGTACTTTTTAGTAAGTGGTGTTTTAATTGGTTGTTTTTAATTTGGTATATGTGTTTTTAATTGATTGTAAAATGTGAATAAATGATTGTACTTTTAAGTAATGAGGTGTTTTAATAGGAGTATTAATTACATTATGCATTTCTCTCTCCATTGACCAATTTCAACTTTTCCACTTTTTCCACTTTTCAAGTTTGACTGTTTTTCTATTATATGTAGTATAGATAAGCATAAATAATTTTTGTGCATATTCGTTGGATTAAATATAAGCATGTGTATTAGCTTTTTGTCTTTGTTAAGTAGCATATTGGTAATACAAAGATATACTACGTAGTAGTAATTTGTGTAACTTCTTTTTCTCTTATTTCCTTGTTATTTAAAAAAAAAAAAAAAAAAAACCCTTAAAAAAAAACAAAAATAAATAACCATCTTCGGTATCTCATCCCTTTGCCCATCCATCCCATCGTCTTCCATTTTTCTAAATTTTAGACTTAATTGTAAACCTTATTTAAGCTCACAAACGTACACAAACACCTTGTTTCCCCCTTGGAATGAAGAAGGTTGGTAGGCAGGCGGCGGCGATGTGTGGCATTTCCTCCACCATCAAGGCATAGCATATTTTCTTCCTACCAAATAAAGAGGAAGGTAAATACTTTTATTTCTTTTACTTTTCATATGGGCAACAACTGCAGTTGATCTTTTTCATTATCCTTCTTTCATCTAATCATAAAAGTTTAACTCCTAACAAACCAAGTGTTTACCATAGACTAATTCATAACCCAAATGGTTAACGCATTAACTGAATATATCACAATGAGTATTTTACTTCTACAATTTATCTATAAGACCGTTATAGCATAAAGATGAGCATTTCATAGGATTAAAGTGATTTTTAAGATCCCGTTATCACTAGGCAGTTTCACCATCTATTTATTGGCTTACACTTAATTAATGGTTGGTTGGCTATATCATATTAATCTTTCTACATCTTTTGAATCCCCCGTGATACTCCTTTCTACTTGTAGATTTTTATTTCCTTCTCATTTGACGTTTATGTTTCCATTCTTAAACCCGAATCATAACCTGCCTCTTTATGAGGGCAAAACTAGCACTCTGTCTTCTTTTTACATTGGGTGTGCACCACTTTAATTTTACTGGGTTGTTACTTGCAGCTTACGTGACATGTTTGTGTAGATTATGATTTACTGGCTCCCAAGTCTCACCAATAGCATACATCGATAGTGACATGGTTTTTCCACTACGAGAACCTATTTTTTTAGTAGGATCAAGCTTCTTGATATCCCATTGTTGTAGCCCATAGAATCTTTACTATTTCACGTAGTTTTTTACCCCTCTTTATCTGATTATAAATTTTGAAGATTGCTAGCTTAGACCGTTCTTTTAAGCTCTTAAGTTACACAGTTTTGGTTGCATTCAGTAAGTTGCATATTTTGCTTAACAAAAAGCATTGTAGCCTGCTTATGATTGTAATACAGACTGTTTAGCATAGACTTAATTCGCCAAATCATTCTATGTTTGCACAAATATACATCAACTGAATTTCTGAAGATGATCTGCAATGTACCTCAGATTTGTTACACTTAGAACTGATCTATGAGTGGGCCTTAGTATAAAGATGGTCTGATAGTTGAGCGCAAGGCATCTAATGGTTTTGTGTTTATATCATGGTCTGAAAAGTAATTTATAAGATACATAAATCAGATATGGAAGCGTATTCATTTTCATCAATGGTTCACTAGACAGTTTCACCATCTATTTGGTGTCTTGAGCTCTTGTGGCTTATAATAGGAACAATTAATCAATGACTGGCATCCCAGTAACTACTCATGGCCGCTGATACATCCTGTTTTAGTCCTTGCTAATTTCTAGTTGTAGTGCTATGAATTTTATATTTCCTTTTCATTATTTACATCTATATGTTTGTTGATGCATGCTCTCTCTTACTATTTTAAAACTGTAACAGCAAACATAAGTTGCCTCAAGGCAAAATAGAGAACGTAATGTAGTTCTGCACCGTATTGATGCACATAATTTAACTGTAAATGGAAACAAATTATCTCATATGAACATTATACTTGATTATTTTTTAAAATCCGGTTCACAAGTATTGAAATACAGACGTTATGCATAATTTTTCAGCTTTACAAGTTGATCATCAATTTTATGGTTTTGCAGGTCAATGGGGGTAGGGTAGTCATTAACAACATAAGATCTATGTCGTTGAGATTCTAAACCATTTTTAGGAGGTAGTATTAAGAAGAAAGTAAAAATATATGGATGTTTGTAGAATTTGCCTTATATATTAGGTGCCTTAAATGAAAATTACAACCTACTTACCATCTGGCCGTCCGTTGGACTTGCAATCTAACGGCCCTTGTCCACCAACATCTCTTCCGCTACTATATTATCACATAAACCCTAATTTTGTTGATTTGGTGGAAACCGGATCTAGAAGATGAGTCAAGAAATCACTCAAGAACTCAAAGATACAATTTGCGACCGCTGTCATTGTGTAGATCAAAAATTTCTTCACCATGTTTGGTTTGAAGACAAAGACCAGAAATTCTGCACCTCGTGTGTCCTGTTTTCGTACAAATCTTTTTGTCCGACCTGTTTTGTTCCCTATAATAGTGACGGTATTACACCAAATATCTCCCGCTGTAACAAATGCCATTCTGTTTCTCATGGCATCTGTTTGTCTACTAATGGCAATCCTGTGGGAGCAGCTTCAATGTGCTCCACTTGCATAAACCCAGATGGACTACTTTTCATGTCAAAGGATATAAAGAATAAAGGAAAAGATGGGTTTTCTAAGGGGATTGATGTGAATGCGGCACATTTGCTTTTTGCAGCTGCAAAGATTGTGCATAATTCGATATCTATCGCACATGATGAGTTAGTATGTGATGCTGACGTGATGGCGGCAGAAGCTATTCTGGCAAAGGAAAAGGCTACAGAATATGTGAAACGTTTTACTAAAGTTGAAACAGGTGGGCCATCTCTTCTTGACTCTTTAACTAATGGTAAAAAAGGTACATCTTTTGAAACTTTAGTGGAGGCTGGAAGGTTGCAAAAGTTATCCATTCATGGTGAAGCGTATAATGGTCGGAAAAGAAGGGCGGTTCTGGGAATTGACCTTAACAAGAAATATTGTTAAAAGGTGCTGCTGTAGTATTGGTTATCTGGAAGGTGAGTGATATGTCTGTAAGAATGTTTATCCAGTCCAGTTTAGTAACTAATATTAGATTGTATGTGACTGCTTACAGGTCAATTTCCATGTTCAGTAGCAGCTGGGCTCTTTAGCTGGTGTGGGGAATTTAGCTTATGTGAGTTGTTATAAGTATGAGATTTTCATTTATATTTGAACCTGTGTTGTTATGATGTTTAATTTCGTTTAACGTTTGTTTGGAAACCATGTATTTCATGCCGTTTGGAAACCATATAAATGAGTTTTTAAGTTGGATTTTGTTTTATGTTTGGAAACCATATATTTAATGTCATTTGACGTTTGTTCTCCTGCCGTTAGTATCAATGGTTTTGTTCATCCTTCTTTTATGGATACTAACTTTGCCTTCCAATGGTGGATCCGTGGATTACTAATTTATTGCTTGAGATGAAATACTCTAATTGATATAGTGTGCTTTCAGTAAGATGAATGTTCATATTATCTAAGAAGCAGCCGTTTTGAAAGATGTCGAGAATTTCAATGGATATTGGAAGGAGGTCACATTTGTTATAAGCTTAATAAATACATATGCAGGAGGCTGACTTGTGGACACAACTAGCCTATATACTGATTTGGTCACATAGAAGGGCCATTAGCAGTTTGTTTGATGGTTGTTCTCTTTAGTAGGAGGGATATGTGACAAGAGTAACATCAGTGACATCTGATAGCTGTGCTTAAGGTCTTCAGATACCAACTTTGATTAATAAGTGATGTTGGACATCTATTATGAAAGGATGACTTAGTTTGAAGTTAAAAGAATTTGGAACCTATGTAGGTTCATTTAGTTCTAATTAGGAGCTAATTGCAATAAAAACAATACCCAATCCCACAGGAATTAGGACCTAAGTAGTAATATTTATTTTCATTTGGTCTATGTTGTCTATTGAAATTTATGTCAGATGCATACATGGATCTAGTAAGCTCGGTTTGGACCCTATGTAAGCTATTTTGGACCATTTAGTTATATTTAGTGGCTGTTTGTGCTTGATAGTGATAACCAAGCTCCCAAATAGTTTAGGGTTTAGGTACTGTATTAAGCCTATCCCACCTAGTTTGTGTAGAAGGGCACTATGTGCTGCTTTTTAGCGGTGAATTAATTGAACCAACTTATAAATGCAAGACTTTCTATCACCAAACGCAGGACGAAAGCTAAACATTTAAGGTTTTCTTCTCTTTCAGTAGCAATGGAAATATTTCATTAAATACAAAAATTTAGATGATACATACTCAATGGATGGCCGTGACTTGGAACAACACAGACTAATTTCTCACTTATGCACAATTAGGATCAGATCACATTTTCGCTCAGCTGACTTCACTAAATGATCCCAGACCGCCTTAGCCTAAATACGGCTCCTGAAATTGTCAGACGCCGTGTTGTGATTAGACTTCAACACAAGCTTCATTAGATTTCAAATTTCATTTTTGTCATTCTGGCAGTTCAATATTTCCTTCATCGATATATTTGTTCTCGTTTTCTGAAAGACTAGCATTAACAAGCTTTCTTATTCATCAATACAGTGAAATTTTAAAATCAAAAGTCAATAAGTTTGTTGAGCTAGCTTGCTTGCCAATTGAACTTCAGTACCATAATAAACTCTACCTAAATGGCGATTACCATACAGGTTACACTTAATGTGGACTAAATCAACACCATTCACATCATTTGTTGCAGAAACAATCTTCCTTACAACATCCGCCACATATTTCACTTTCTGTCTACTTGTAATTCTTGTCTTCTAGAAACTCGCACCTTCTTTTTAACTGCAGTAGTACCCTTCAACTCAAACGCCAACACCTTTTTACTATTTATTAACTTTCAAAACAGAGATCCAACCTTCCAATTCTTTATGCAGCCACCAATTCTACCCTTATGATCGACTTTACACCTCATGCCATCAAGTCTTATAAAACCCAAGTCCCTTCTTTCATTTATTGTTTCAAATATGTATCCAAAGATCCCAATTTACCTTTAGTGTACTAATCTTTCTGAATTCAATGAATAATAATGTTCACAGTAAAACTAAAAGTTCTGGCCATATATCAGTAGTTTTGTCAGGCCAATGTTAACTGGATGTATGCATGATCATCCATGACCCTGCACTCCCCATAATGTCAATGGACAGAGATCGACAGTTACACACTCTTCCTAACAATTAGGACATAGGGAATCTTCCACCGCCATTTATCCGTCTTGTGTTTTGACCAACATTGCCATAACTGGGACCCTTCTAATTTGTACATGAGATCTAGTTGTAACAACTTAGGTCTCATCTTCATACATTCCATATCTTTTATCAAAAAGCCACATCTTTATCAGCTCTATTAGTGTGTGATTCCTGTTCAAAATGCCGGTCTCGTTTTTCCAAACATTTTTTTTTTCGGGGTCAGACGGGCTATATGCTAATCGCTGATGTTCATACTTGCATAGTTGCATTTCATCAGCCTTGTCCACATAAAGTATGATTGCGATAACATCAAATTCTTGCTGGAAAACTTCCTCCACCCTAATTATATATATATATATATATATATATATATATATATATATATATATATATATATATATATATATATATATATATATATATATATATATATATATATATATATATATATATAATATATATATAGGATAAAGATCAAATAAAAAGACAAATATCCGTAAAAAGATAAAAAGATTTTTTTTTTCAAAAAAAGTTCTCGAAAAATTCCCAAAAAATTCCACAAGATCGGGTATGATGGTGCATGAAAAAGTTGTGAAAAACTTTTTTCTAAAAGTGGATATTTTTTCCGAAAAACAATTATGAAAAAATACGTTTGCGCATTAAATCGTTTTTTTGTCCATCAAAAATTGGTTTTTGCACCCAACTTCTTTTGACTTTTTTCATCAAAATAACATTGCGCATCTAACTAAAACAAGTTGAAAATTTTGTGCATCAAAATTTTTTTGCGCATCAAAATTCGTTTTTTGTGCATTAAAAAAAACGTATCAAAACTAAAAATTATAAAAAATGTTTTCACAAAAGTTTTATGCACCAACATACCCGATCCTGTGGAATTTTTTTGGAATTTTTGGAAAAATTTAAAAAAAAAATAAATATTTTTATTCTTTTTACGGATATTTGTCTTTTTATTTTAACTTTACCCTATATATATATATATATATATATATATATATATATATATATATATATATATATATATATATATATATATATATATATTCATTGAATTCTAAAGTATGAATTCTAAAGTACAAACTGAGTGATCCCACACTTGTTCATCATGAAGCCACCTTGCTGAAAACCATCCACACATTGCGCTGAAATCCAAGTCCTTTGTTTCTTCTACCATTTCCATCTCTGAATCCTTTCTGATTACTGAAAATGTCAACAGAGTAGCTTATGGCATCAGGCGTTCATCCAGAATCCTATTCTCATATGTATCAGGTCAATTGTTTATAGGAAGTGTGGTAAAGACCTCCTAAATGTGCACTCAATTATGAACTCCCATAATGCCAAGGACAGATGAAAGAAGCATGGTGTTCTTCACACCTAGGCCATAGCGCAGCTTCCACCTCTAATAATCCCATTTTTAGTTTTGACCCTTCTAATTAGTACACGCCATGCCAACTGGGAACAATTTAGCAGAGGCGTATGTTTCCACACCAGAGCCAAATTCACTTACTTTCGTGTCTTTCCTTATCAAAAAGAGCATAAATACAAGGAACTCCATTTTTAACACCGTTCCCTCAGCCCACACACCACACATCTCACCAAAAGTTCGTCTTCATACCATTACTAATTTCAACATTTTATCCAGCGGACAGTGAGCGAATCATATCCAAAATGTCAGTCACTGTTTTACAAACCATCCATGTTTGTCGTCTACATGTGGGACTCGGCCATATGCTTTCATACGACCTTTCATCAGCTTTGTACACATAGAATATGATTGTGATAACAGCTCTGCAAAAACCAAAGTTTCACAAACCATAATGAATTTCTTTTAGCCTTTTGGACCCTCAAATTTTATCCGTAAACAATCTAAACTAGAATGAAAATAAATGAACAAATACAAAATATAACACATAACAATGCGAATAAAAAAAGAACCCAATTGACAGAGAAAACATTAACAACTGCATGTGTGCATATGGACTTCAAATTCCAAAAAAATTCAGTGGTAACAGATATGTAAACAATGAAGCAAAAAGTAATTTATGTGAGGCTCAGATCTGTAAAATGAATCAAAAGAAAGAGGACTAAACCGCCATGGCTGCATATAAAATGCCCCGCCAAGATGCGGAAAATCTCAACTTTATTCGATTTACTCAGACAATGTTTTACAGAAATTCATCATCACAGCCTCTAATAATTAAAGAGTAAATTACATAAATCGTCCTTGTGGAAACATCAATATCTGTCTCTGTATATGCTTATCAGCTGCCAGTTGATATCTATCAACGGGAAGAAAAAAAAAAAAAAAAAAAAAGAGTAATCGATCTATCAATCAATCATGTACTTTGGGTACAAGTTTAGGGACCAACGGTGTATATTTTACTCTTATAAAAAGGGTTGTTTAAATTAAGGGGAAAATCATTGACAGCAGAGGGGGTAAACAACCCTTGAAAGAAAAACATCCATTCCCTCCGTCGCCTCATTTCTTTTACATTGTCTGAGTTTTTGCCCCAAAACCTAATTTGGGGATGAAGGTCCTTATTTATTTGTTCCTTTGGTCAACGCTTTGGTTTGGTTGACTAGTCCATCTCATGTTTCAATACGAGGTCTAGAAACCGATTATTGGAAGACCCGGTTCATTACGGGGATTGTTTGGGTTTTAGTTTCACCGGTTCATTACGGGGATTGTTTGGGTTTTACTTTGGAGCGAGTAGGTGCGGTGGAGCTATTAGGATGGCTAGACCTTAATCAACCGACGTAATTAATTAGGGCCGTTTGATTTGTAAATGGGTTTTGAATGGTATTAAGACTTGATATATAGATATGAAAGAAAATGTATTGGATTGAGAAAATGTGGAGAGAAAGGAAATATATTAAAAAAAATTGTATAACTTGATTTGAAATTGAAGGATTATTTTTTGTTAAAGAATAAATTATGACCAACGTGTATGAGTAGAGTGAAACGAAACATATGGCTATAGAATTATGATTAATATATTAATAAAAAAAAGAATGGCATTTACATAAAACTCACTTGTTTTATACGGAGCCCACTTTTGAATCCATACCTTCCTACCAACTCTTGTTAAAAGTTATTAGTTAATACTATTATTGTCATTCTTTCAAACCAACCCCCTGTAACAAACACACCCTTAACTTATAATGATACTATGATTTGGCACAACAATTTAGAGCCCATGATTAGAATTTTAGACAATTGGTTTTGATCCTTTTGTAAATCGCATTCTGATATGGCCATATCTTGAGTGGTGGTGGGGAGGTTGTTTAGTTTCAAGACTTGACATCTTTGGTGGTCGGAAGGCCAAAGACTGACAAATATAGAATGAAGCTACCTTTAACAACCAACGAGTTTCCTCCTTGAGATGTTTCAGGATTCTTAGAATAGTAGTTTCTATGGCCTAATGGCACGTCCAAAATAGAAGTTGAGATTGGAACACCCCTAATCACATTAGCCAAACCAATTTGGTTATGGTTGCATTATGGTTCATAACCGAACCAAGCTAAGTCCTAACAGTGATTGCTAAGAACGTTTGGACAATTTACAAGCTTGATAACACAAAATACGCCATAAACATAAACTCATACTAATCAATCTTCTTATATTCTAATGCCTAGTTCTAATCTTCTAGCTCACATTAGGTTCAAACCAAATTTCATAATAAAGTACTGAAAAAACTATCAGATCAACAAATGATCAATGCAGTAGATGAAGAAACATTGAACACATATTAATTTCTAAATAAAAAACGGGGCTCGGATCTGTTAAAAGTATCAAAACAAAGAGGATAAAACTGCTATGGCTGCATGCATCACGAATTCACGGCTGACAAACAACCAGACAAATGCCTCGCCAAGATGCGGTAAATCTCAACTTTATCTGATTAAACTAAGACAATATTAGAGTATATATTTGACTTACTAAAAGTAAGAAGCAAAAAGGGTTGTTTAAAATTGGGGCAAAGTAGAAAATCATTGACAGCAGAGGTGGTAAACAAGCCTTAATAACATCCATTCCCTCTGTCGCCCCATTTCTCACGTCATTGTCTGAGATTTTTTCATTTCTTTTGCCCCAAAACCTAAACTGAGGATGATGCTTCGTTCTTATAGTGGTTTTTTACTCTTTTTTGGTTGACTAATTTTCCTGTTTTGACTTTTTAGCTACGTCCCATGATGTTTATAACTTTATATTGTTATGTTCTTTTGTTGACTTAATGATTCAAGTACAGATAATTTTTGTTTACCATGTCTGGCGATTAGATACTGGAAACATATGTTCCATAAAATGTTAGGCAAATAGAAGGGAAGAAAACAATTGTTTAACATAAGTATTGCGACAATTGAGCATAAACGTGATGACATGAATGAACAAAAAGATGGGAGATGACATTTTCCAAACAATCAATAACGCCTTCATCCAATGCTGATTACATCTCACATTACAAAAAGGGCATCTAACATCTTGAGTCCTTATAAGATCAATATTATCAAGATAAGATATAGAAGGTACTTAATATATCAAAAGTTGCCACACAAACTATGCAACCGTGGGTAGAACACAAAATGACCAGGCCATAGTCGTGTGACAAGTCTTTTGGTTGAGTATCTCCATCCTTCTTACGTCCACGACATACTAACATATCTCACTATCATGATTTAGAACCTTTTCCATTATAACTTCCCAATCAAACATGGGTCTAACCGTCTAAACTAATCTACTATACCTAATACCCTATGGCTTCATTTATCAAAATCCGACACAATTCCTTCTTCTTTGGATGAAAGTGCATATACAGACCTGAAAATATTTGTTGGAAAAATAGTTTTTGCAAAATGAGTTTTTGCAAATTTTGGACATTATTTAATATATGTATATGTTATATATATTTATATTTCTTGGTAGCTTTGCGTTCTCCTCGACGAGAGCTTCGCAACGAGCTAAAGTATGTCCAAAATGGAGTTAATATGAATGAGATATCGTGTCTCAAAGTGGGACACGTGAAACACAAACTTGGGAAAACAAACACATCCCACATCGCCTAGAAAAGGAAGTGGGAGTGTGTTTATATAGAAATCTTGATATGAACCTTCAAAATGATTTGTTGGTTTTACTCCAACACCTACGTGCGCGCGCGCAGGGGGGGTGCAGATTTCTGGGCCAAAATGGGTTCGAAGCTTCTGAACTCATGCGCGACCTGCGGACACGAATGCAGCTCCGAAATCTCGCCTACGCGGGTATCTATTTGCTGAGAATTTCGGTTCCCTTATTTGATAGTTTCTATACTGTCTTGCTGAACAAGATAGGTATTGCCTATAAAATAAAACGCAGCTCGTTCAGTTTTATACACGGTTAGAACGCAGCTCCATTACAGAACTGTTCCAGCAATTCTTCGATCAGAAACACGCAAGGTTTTCAGCGATTTTTCAGGCAAGTTTGTCAGATCCGGCTGTGCAACAGCTACGTATACCCTGGGAAACAGACGGTGAATCTGTTTTAAGGGGATCGTATTCAATACGAGCCTGGTACATTTACTGCTTTCGTTTACGTATTATTATAGAGTCTGTCTTCTGCTTCTACTCCTTTCTGTCTGCATTTATTTACTGTTTTTACATTCTGTTATTTAATAATTGTAATCTGATTTATTATTTTAATAAAAAGTGTACGCCGTTTCCCACAATATTTTCACAAAGTATGGTAATGTATGCTTTCGTCCTTCCAAATGAGTCTTACTTCTATCAACATGCGCACCACAAAATTGCCTTTCAACACTATATTTCAAGTATTATTCAAACATACTTGTGACGTATTATGTCTGCCAGTGACTTTTCCAAGCAATCCCATACTTATATCAGATTATCTTCCTCCTCAAAGAGTTTTCTTCATTCCCGTACCGCCAATGCTACTCATATAACAATATGTACACTATTTTATAGGTTGTTCGTCACTGAGATTGATTGCTAGAGGGTAGAGGTTAGTTTTGCTGTTAACTTTTAAGGACACTAGTTTGTTATATGATCTGCAAAAAAAATAAGTTGCATATTGTCAAAAAGAGCAGTGCAACATTGAAAAATAATGCCTACTGCATTCTATTATATCTTAAAAGAAAAAGCCGGTCAAAAAAGAGAAAGAAAAAAAAAAAAAAAAAAAAAAAAAAAAAAAAAAATCCATAGAAGAGAAAGACACAATAACAAGAGCAACATGCAAACATGAAACCGATGTTGAGAATTAGGCATGCCTAAACTAACCCATAATCATTACAAGAATTGCAAGAACAGTTCGATGAAGCTAGTTATATCATCTTGAGTTTCTTCACTTTCTGGCAGTTTTTTTCCCTACTCCCATTCGCTGGGGAGTGTCCAAAACTTTAATTGACTTCTTATTTTCCGCGCATACTCGCTTATCCACCACTGAAAATAATAGACGTTTATCGTCAACGTTGTCTTTTCTTTCTAGCACAGCCTATATTTCTAATGGATGTAAGTGGTTTGTTGATTATTTACTCTGCAATTCGGTGTTAATTTTTTCATTTAAATATTTTGCCCCTCTTTCTTGATACAAGAAAACTGATGTGAGGGTTGCAGTTGGGCAGAATAGATTGTACGTATGGGACTGCGGGTCTACTTTCAGCACAATTTAGAAGTTAGATATTGGGATCCGGTCACATGGTCATACCGAAGGATTCCATGGATTTCACGCTGAATTAACAAAGACCCTAAAAGATATTGATGGTTACTTTAAACCTTTTAAGGTCCTAAATGTGAAAGTTGTTCTGGAGTAGCTCTCAAGCAAGGAGATACAAGCAAAGTTTTCCGTCTCAAAGTTCATGTTCACATTTCAGGTGTTTTAGATCCACAAAGGTGCGGAGAAGTTCAAGTTTTTAGCCTCAAAGGTCTTGTTCGTACTGGGGGTCTCAATATAACATCAACATTTGCAATGATGATGTTCAACTTTTCAATATCAAGTTCAATATTTATGTGCATAGTCTATGCATTATGTTCTGCGTCAAAATGAATATTGTCAAAAGAGCAGTGCAACGTTGAAAATAACGACTGCTACTTTCTTTTATTGTAGAGATAGAAATAGTTGACGTAAACACAATAGATCACTGGTCGCTTCTAATATTGAGAACGACAATAGCCAGAACTGTAAATGAGAATTCACAAACTTCTGTCTGAGTATTGAGTACTAGGCATGTCCTGACTAACCTGTAATCATTGTAAGAAAAGCAAGAACAGTCCACTGAAATTCACTCTCTGAGTCAAGATGAAACATTGATTATGTATGAATACAGGGTAATCGAATATTAATAGAGTTCCATCGTTGCTGTTTTTAGACATATATAGTTCTGTGCAATCTGTATGTTTAAATATTTAACTAGTTTTAACGTAAACGACACAAAGTTAAAATTTGTATGACAGTTATTTACTTCATATTACAGTATAGAATCCTTTTTGAGACTTTATGCATACTGTGACCACATTTTGTATATAATAGTCTAAATAATGTGTGCACTCATGAGTACATGCCTATGAATACAGCTGGTCGGCATGTCGTCTGAGCTGACATGTTGTCTGGAGGAGTGGAGAGCTCCCATCTCTGATGAAGCTTGTTATCTGCATTTTCCACATCAAAATGTCTCTGTTACAGCAAGTTAGGCCTTCTCTCCTAGATATCATGGGTTTTCTAGCAGCTTTGTTCCCTTCATCAATATGTGTCCATAACCTTAGTTGACTTCTTTTTCTCCGCTTGTACTTGCTTATGCACCATAGAATTAGAAGAAATCTTTATCATTTTTCGTTGAGCATCTGATGCCTATCATCAACATTTGCTTTCTTTCCACCACGACCTTTGGTTCTGATAAGTGCAAGTGGTTCATTGATTGTTTGCTCTGCAGATGGCTTGCCCTTCTTTCATGTATGGTAAGAGAACTGATGTGAGAGGCAGATTTACTTTCGAGTACCATTGACAAGTTACACATTGGCATCTGGTCAAATGGTCATACTGAGGACATTCAAGGATTTCTAGTAATATTCATCGTGCCCCTCGAGAGACCGTGATGGTTAGTTTTGGTTTTAAATGTTTATCAAAACCCGATTCAGTTTTCCGTCTCCAAGTCAACGGTCACAAAGTTCATGTTTAGATTTACAAGGGTGCAAAGTAACCTGTTGTTTTAAGCTTTTGATCTTAAAGTTCATGTTAAGATGTCTGTGGTGTTCCAGAAAAGTTAGAATTTGCAACATTTTTTCAATCTCCAGTTTCATTTCAAAACTAAAGGATTTTAAATGATTACTATCTACCCAAGATAGATTGCAAAATGCAAACTTCCAATCTTCACAAGATAGAAACAATTACATTCCGTAACAAACAAGGTACACAGATTCGACGCGATAAACATTGATAATAGACAATGATAACCATTTATATCAGCATTGATAAAAGCTAAAACAAAAACAGTTGTACTCAAATCAGAACGAAAATTTTAATAGAAAATGAGGCTCAGATCTGTAAAAAGTATCAGAACAAAGAGGATAAAACCGCCATGGCTGCATTCATCACGGCTGATTAACCGGATAATTGCCCTGCCAAGATGCGGCTAATCTCAACTTTATTCGATTTACTCAGACAATGTTATAGAAATTCATCATCACTGCCTCTAATAATTTTGAGAACAGAAAGAGTAATTATCAACAGCTGCAGCTGCAACAATAAAAGAGTAAATTACATGAATGGTCCCTGTGATTAAAACCCGAATAAACAAACACACCCTTAGTAATCACTGTTGTTGAATGGTATGGGTCCAAAGTGCCAACCACTAATAAACAACAACAACAAGAAGAACATCAAGAACATTCAGAATCCGGTTAAACAGACAAAAGGGTTGTTTAGATTAAGGGGCAAAATGGAAAATCATAGGTGGCAGAGGGGGTAAACAACCCTTGGAAAACATCCGTACCCTCTATCGCCTCATTTCTTTTACGTTGTCTGAGTTTTTTTGTTGTGTGTTTGCCCCAAAACCTAAGTCAAAGATGAAGGCGTGGTCCTAGAGGTAGCTACCAGCCGTGCGGGCAAAAAATTTTTGTTGTTGTCACGTCAGCATCTTTTTTCATGACACGAGAATTCAACACAAGACTAAAAACACCCTTCTCTCCTATAACATCAGATTTTGATGTCGTCGTGCACTCCTAAACACCATCATTTTTATTTCTTTTTTATTTATTTAAATAAAAAAAACACATTTCATTATATTTCGGTTCGTGTTCAGTGTGCCCTTCGCCATTTAAACCAATTTTATATATTTTAGAAAGCCTTTTATAAAAATTTCAACATCAAAAATCTAATAATCAAATTAAATTTCAGCTTAATACTCAATTATACTAACTCTCAAAATTTCGAGTAGTAGACTAAGCATTCATTCAGTAATGCAACCTATAAGCTAAACCACATACAACTTTCGGATCAAACTAGGACAAATATACTATATAAATATATTAGCCTAATTCTAAGTCGCTTACAACCCTAAGTATCTTATACCCTAAAAATTAGCATCCACTTTCGTTTTCTCTCAACATCTAAACCAAATCGCAGCTACCACACACGAAACTCATAAATAATCTCAGATTTTTCTTGTTCTTGTTAAACAAACAACAAAACCGACTATATTT
Organism: Chrysanthemum seticuspe; assembly: GCA_019973895.1. NCBI lineage: Eukaryota > Viridiplantae > Streptophyta > Magnoliopsida > Asterales > Asteraceae > Chrysanthemum > Chrysanthemum seticuspe. The sequence goes on along the minus strand of BPTQ01000007.1, from coordinate 160,967,977 downwards.
TCAAGGGTATTTTTTTGATTTTGTACCGTTGCCCAACATTCAAAAAGTGAGAGAAAAAAAATGAGACCATTTGACGGGAAAACGCGAGCCACGGTATGTATGTGACGCTGTCCGGTTACGTTTCCCGGTAACATTTCGGCTGGTCAAAATGGCGCATGACTCGAAAACGCGAGCCACGGTGTGGACCTGGCGTCGTTCGGTCGCGTTTAGCCAGAAAACACTAGGTACCGAGAGCTCTTACATTGTTAAAACTAATTTCATGTTTTGCCCTTGTTGCTTGGCGCGCCAGTTAGACTACCCACAATGGTCACACCATCTCACTTCCATCTGAACGCCATCTCGACCTTTTTTTTCTTTTTTTTCCTTTCACTTCCTATCAACTTTCACCCATAATAGTCATCACTCCCTCACCTTTCATTAAAATACCCACTTTATATAAATAGACCCCACAAAATACCCTACACACACACTCACAAATCAAATATTTAACAATAAAAATACCACAAGGTGCCCACAAATACACAATGTATGAAAGGTGAGCAACTCACCATTTGTCTCTTTTTTTTTCCTTACCTCACGCGTGAGTCATCCCCAATGCAATAGGGTGGCTCGTGTGACTTGATGCCCTCACACCTTCTCATGTTGCACCATTGTGGGCAGCCTTAGAGGATAATGTACCTAAACACATGGCCTATGGTTTTTTGGTCTTTTTGAATATATAAGGTTTTATATATTTTTTAAGGATTTTGAAAAAAAACTACTACGAATCGAATGACACTTTTTAGAGATAAATCATCTTTTTTAGGACTTTACCAATAATGATAATTTTATGTTTCATTCTACTTTTTTTTTATCCCCTTCCACTTTGTTGGCTCTGGATGACTTTCTTAAGGATTTAATCCAACTCGGAGAGTTGTCATCTAGGGTTCTAAGTAAACACAAATGACACTCTTAGTTATATTCACTTTAAATTAAAACAAAGGGACAGACTTAAACACATAAACAAATAGAATTTCTTTATATTGCCCGTTTATCAAGTAAATGAGCATGTTTGTGTTGGTTTGCGTACATTCATTACTATGTTTATGAACATAAACAAATGGAAACATAAAATAGTAATATTTAATGATATAAATATTCTTAATTTTATACATCATTATCCTAAAAACATAGTTAACATGTATATGGAAGTTGATGTTTAGAAAATTAACTTTTAAGTAGAAAACTCTAACACCCTAAAACCGATTGTAAGTAAAATGATAATACCCTAAAACCGGTTTTTAGTATTTTTAATGATAAAGTGTATTGGGTTAGTTTGACCAAGACTTTATACGTTGTGTTCTCAAATTAAATTTCGAGAGGAAAAGAAAAGAAATGGAAAGAAGCATAAACAATCTTGTGTTCTCAAGTTTTTTTAAAGAAGAAAAAGAAAAGAAGTAGAAGGAAGATTTGGGATGTTTTTAGCCTAAAATCTTCCTCTCACTTTTGGGAGGAAGAGGAAAGAAGAGAAGAGAATTATATTCCTTTCTCTTCTCCCCAATCTTTTCTCTTCTCTTCTTCTACATATTTAACTCGAGAACACATCGTATATATTTGAAGGTCTAATGTGATTGGCTAGTCAAATGTATAAGTTAAAAGTCAAGCTTGTTAGTCAAACCGTAAGTCATTGTGTAGGTTGTATATTATGAAATGGTTAATGTGGCACAAATATGATAAATAGAGACTTAAGGGACCAAAGTTGCCATTAATCCAAAATAAATCTAGATTTTTTTAATATGAGATAGTATCTCATACTTTCTCCTAGTTTCCACAAAGTTCTAGTGTGTGTATGTGTTTGTTGTGTTGGTGACGTAAGAACAAGAGGAGGAGGAAAAACCAAGGTTTGTCTTGTGATAATTGAGTGAAGATTAAGGCCCTATTTCGAGAAAGTAATCCCTAGCTTCAATCCCCACAAGGTATAATAACTAATTCTTTAATTAATTAGGAGTTAGGGTTTACGATTCAAGTTATTATTATTTTTCTGGGGGGGGGGGATTAATATGTGTTTTGATTTAGTGGTGGTGGTGATGATGATGATGTTGTAGTATCTTTGGGTGTATTAGTGGGTTGGGTAAACCCTCTTTGTTGATTTTAACTTGAGAATTATGGGTATGTTTGACATATGGGATATGGGAATTGGTGGAATTTACTCTATTGTAAATGAGACAAGTGTTAATAAAGCTTTAAATTTTAGAAGTGTTAGGTAAAGGGAAATTATGAGTTTTGATATAGAATAGTGTTTAGGGAATAAGTCCATTAAGTTCTTTTGATACGTATTGGAATTGGAAGTGTTGTATGACCATGAATTGATGGTCAAAACCTTGTTAAAGGATAAATTGGAACTTAATTCATGGCATGTTGTAATGTGTGTTTTAGTACTAATTACTAGTGATTCTTGTTTGGAACCGGGTGTTTGGAAATAGCTCGTTGGAGTAGTTTAGATTTAATTCCAAGTAAGTATTTGGTTATAACATGGTTTTAGCTTTATCATGTTTTCATATATGGTAATGGTTTGTATTTAGCTTTATCGTGTTTGCTACATGGTAATGGTGAATGATAGGATATAAGGTGCATTAGCTAGTTTTGGATCAAATACTAGGTGATAAGATCAAATAATCCTGAATATTTAGTGTTAATTTCCCCCGATAATGCTCGTATTTTATATCATTTATATGGATTTACGCTTGTTTTTCTCTATATTTCACTTTCAGGTAAATTACGAGCATTGGAGCTAAAGAGACGCGGATTTGGAGATTTATTGAAGATATATCATAGTATGCTCATTTTGAAGCAATTATGACGTAAGTCCTCTCTCACATTACGCCGTAACTAAAGCGTGGCTCAGAAAACCAACTCAACAAAAGATTACGGCGTAACTCTCCCCAAGATTATGACGTAACCAACTAGGTCAAATGAGGTTCCGCGCCGCTGCAAGCTAAACCGTAACTATTGTATCAATTACGGCGTAACCAAGATTTATTGAAGATACGGCGTAACTCCTTCCATAGTTACGCCGTAACCAACAGTTTTAGTGCAAAATACGAAGAATTGGATGTTACGGCGTAACTCTTAACATTAATTACGCCGTAACCAGATCTGGCCTATAAATACCCCACGATTCCAGCATTTCAAAGCATCCCATTTCACACACAACACCAAGTGAATGTGAGTATAAGTCGAAGGCAGATCTAGAGGAGCATACGGAGCTATCTCCAAGGGATAAATCACTCCCCTACGATAAGCATTAGCATTTTATCTTTTCTTTACTTTCAATTCATGTATTTCGTAATGTTAAACATTGAATCGATTGTTTTAGTTAATATGAGCGGCTAAGCACCTCTGGTGCTGACCTAGTTATGATTCCTTAATTGTTTTGTTTGCGTTTACATTGCTTCTGTATAATTATTTCTAAGTGTATGCATGTATAGTTTGTTGGTAGCTTCCCTTGTTTCGGTAGTTTTGAATGGCGGTAGTGGCTAGTTACTTAGGAGATATGACCAACTGACCCTAAGTAGGTAGACTGAGTGGGAAGGGTAAGATATGACCAACTAACGACCCTTTCTGCTTGTGCGATTTGACCAACTGATCACCTACCGTTTGGATAAACTTAAGAAGTAGGGGGTGAGTGTTTAAGATGCTAGCGCCCGGGCACTCACTGTTATGAATCTAGCATGTAGTGGTACTTAATGACTTGGCTTAGGGGACTAAGAACAACTGGACTTATGACGGGTCACCTGATTTCTCCAGTGGGACCCTTCGCTGATAGGTTAGGATGAACTGACCAAATGATGTCCTAGCGACTTTGACCCCACCTGAAGTAATTGGAAGTAATTAGACGTAAACACTACTAATTAGGATGAGTAACTAGGTTAGCACCCCTCTCCTCTATTGATCACAAACCTCGCCTTTATTTGCTTTCATTGTCTTAGTAGTAATTAACCATTTCCACCTTAAATCATATTAAAATCTGTGACACCTAGACTTAGTTTAAATCCGCACACATAGCTCTTGGGACGACCTCGGTTTTACCGAATACTACACTACACACGACCGGATATAATGCCCGTTAGTGCATTAGGGTAGACCATAGGTATAACGAGACTTATAAATATTAAAACCTGGTCAGTAAAACCTGCATCAAGTTTTTGGCGCCGCTGCCGGGGAGTTATATTTGGATTTCTATTAAGTCTTTCATTTTTTTTTAGGAATTTCTCAATTTCTCATGATCTATTTTCAAGTTTCAGGTACCATGGAAGTTGTTAACATTGATGACCTCACTCTTGAGGAATATTTGGCGTTAACTAGAGAAGAACAAGGACCAGGGATCGTTAGGCCAGCCATCGCCGAAGATGCTCAATTCGAAATCAAACCTCAATTTATGAGGGAGTTGTGTGCAAACCCTTTCTCAGAAAGCATTACCGATGATGCTCACGAGCGTGTGGACAACGTGGAATACATTGTCAGCCTATTCAAAATTCCAAGAGTTTCAAACGATGCTGTCATGTTACGTGTGTTCCCTATTTCCCTCACTAGAGCTGCTAAAAGATGGGTTGATCGATTACCTGCCGGAATAGTTAACACCTGGCCTCTCCTAAAAAACTATTTCATTCAGAGATACTGTCCTCCATCCAGAACTGCTAAACAACTAGAAGAAATCCATAACTTCAAGCAGGAGGGTGATGAAACGTTGTACCAAGCATGGGAAAGGTACAACGAATTATTATACAAATGCCCTACTCACGACCTCAACAGCCAGCAAAAGGTGAACGTCTTTTACAAGGTTTTGAACATCTCCTCAAGGCAAATGATCGATTCTCAAGGACCAATACCTGAAATGACTCCAACATTGGCTCTTGAAACTATTCAGAAGATGGCTGAACACTCTCACAAATGGCACAATGGAGGGAACAATCGAAGTAAGAGTGGAAATATGGAAGGCCTTGCAGCAATAAACAACAAATTAGAAAGTCTTGGAAGAGACATGAAAAAGCTCAAGGAGAATGTACATTCCATACAAGTTGAATAAAATGAACACAATGGCGCTCTACCTACTAAGGAATGCTCATCCAACGAGGAAGTTAAAAGGATTAAAGAAGTAAAATATGGAGGTGGAAGTCCCTTCAACGGATACAATGGTAACAGGGCCAGATACCGAGAAAAATCCCCATGGTTCTATACAAGAATCAACAACAATCCTCCTAGACCAAGCCTTGAAGAAATAATGCATAAACATATCGAGGAGTCTACAAAGAAAAGTGATAGACTCAAGGAATGGATGGTCAAGGTAAAAGAAGACACCAACATGAACTTGCGGAACCAAGATGCCGTAATTAAAAACCCCGAAACCCAAATTGGGAAATTAGCTAAAAATCTTGAGAACAGTAATGACAAGCCATTTCCTGCAAATCCATATTTGCACAAGATAAACCGAAGAAAGAACAGTGCACCTCTTCTGTCACCAATGATCTATCCGGGATTAACTACTTAAAAGAAGATGATAAATCGGAAGACGACGAGGACCTGCCAAGCCAACTTCCTGAGAAGGAACACTATCAGGAAAGTTTTCTTCTTCCATGCACTATCGGTAATCTTAAAATTCTCGCATTAGCTGATTTGGGGGCTGGGGTAAACCTTATTTCTTCCACATTGTTTGATAAAATAAAACTTACCAATTTAAAAGAAACAACAATGATGATTGAAATGACTGATTCCTCTAAAGCTGTACCTAGGGGAGTGGTTAATAATGTTCTCCTTAAAACTGGGAAATTTCTTTTTCCTACTGATTTTGTGGTTATTGATATGGGGAAAGGGGAGACTTACAACTTAATTGTTGGAAGGCCTTTTTTGGCCACTTGTCGAGCACATATAAAGGTCTTTGAAAAACAAATTTCCTTGGGAACTGAAAATGAACGAATCACTTTCAACATGAAAGAACAATTGAATCCAAGGTTTGAAATTTCAAATAAAGTTGATGTTGTCAACATTCTGTCGCTCGACCCACCTCCATGTTATAATCTTAGTACTAACAATCGTGAAGAGAATTTTGATAGTTGTAAATAGGAACAGGGAAAGATCTTCCCGATTGAAGGGATTAAGGAAGCTCAGGATCCTAACAAACATTACTGCAACCTTATATTGACAGAAGATAACAAATCAATGAAAGCATGGCCCTCGTGTAACCCCTTTCGTGAATTTTTTGATGGAAGGGTGGATGAATGGACGTGCCCTCACGAGACTGAAAGACACGATATAAAATTCGGAAAATTATCCTTTGAAGACTGGTACAAGGTAAGATTTGGAGATCGGAAATCAATACGGGATTAGTAAAACAACTAAAATGCAATTACGATAAATATCACCTTATTGATATAATGACCAATGATGAAAGATCAAACATAAGTGCAACAATTGATCCTATAGCAGAAGGTGATGACTACGGAAAGTCATGTTTATCGTTTAATGAGTGGCTCTCGCAAAAATTTGGAACATGTAGCATCGGGAATACAGCGAGAAAAAAGGTTTTTATCAAATGAATGAATGATTGCCTCCTAATAATGGAGGAAGTTGGCCAAATCCAAAGGCCACCATAAAGCCCCGAGGCTCGGAGTCTAACTTAAAGATTCATAAATAAAGAAAATTGCTCTTTCGGGAGACAACCCGAATTATCCATTTCATTTGTTTTATTTCCTTTCTGTTGGGTTTTGTGTTTCTATCCATTTTTGCAGGAAAACGAAGAAAAGTTGTTGCTGCAGCATTCTGATCCTACCAGAGTTACGGCGTAACTTACTATCTTGGTTACGCCATAACAGGCCTTTGTGCAGCAGAACTTGTCAGAAGCATTACCAATTACGGCGTAACCCCAACTATGGTTACGCCGTAGCCACACCCCTGTCAGGTTATGCTTAATTACGGCGTAACTCATTATGGGAGTTACGATGTAACTTCCCTCTGTAACACTTATTTCATTTTAAACACAATAACCTTGTATTAGTTTTCAAATGAACTTTGTGGGTATGTTCCATGTAAGCCCTCACGAGACTACACTCGTCCACTTGGGACACCAAGTGGTTTAAAAGGCTTGTTGCATACGCTAAATGCAACCGTGATTCCTACGAAAGTGAGTTAGATTTCTTTTTCATTTTTTTCTTTTTCTTTTTAGAATTATTCTTGTCGGTAGTGTGATTTTAGGGATTGAAGTTTTCTCGTGGCTGCTTATGCGAAGGTACGACTCTTTTCGTGAGCCTAAGTAGGTAGACTGAGTGGGAAAGGTAAGATATGACCAACTGACGACCCTTTCTGCTTGTGCGATTTGACCAACTGATCACCTACCGTTTGGATGAACTTAAGAAGTAGGGGGTGATTGTTTAAGATGCTAGCGCCCGGGCACTCACTGTTATGAATCTAGCATGTAGCGGTACTTAATGACTTGGCTTAGGGGACTAAGAACAACTGGACTTATGACGGGTCACCTGATTTCTCCAGTGGGACCCTTTACTGATAGGTTAGGACGAACTAACCAAATGTTGTCCTAGCGACTTTGACCCCACCTGAATTAATTGGAAGTAATTAGACTAATTACTACTAATTAGGATGAGTAACTAGGTTAGCACCCCTCTCCTCTATTGATTACAACCCTCGCCTTTATTTGCTTTCATTATCTTAGTAGTATTAATCATTTCCACCTTAAATCATATTAAAATCTGTGACACCTAAACTTAGTTTAAATCCGCACACATAGCTCTTGGGACGACCTCGATTTTACCGAATACTACACTACGCACGACCGGGTACACTGCCCGTTAGTGCATTAGGGTATACCATAGGTATAACGAGACTTATAAATATTAAAACCTGGTCAGTAAAACCTGCATCACTAGGCGCAACTTAGTTAGACGATGGGCCAACTATGGGTATAAGGTTCAACCTTACGGTGATGATCGGGATTAAGTTAAATTTGTTAGCTTATAGTAAGTGCCCATATATCGCTCTTAGTTGGTTGACTAGTTATGGAGTACGATGTGATCTTTGAATTATACGTACTAGCTTGTTATACCATTACTTACTAAGAGTTCTGGAGTACATGTTTAGTTGTGCATTTTTTGTAGGTGCTAGTGGATTAGCAAAGGGTAAGGAAAAGGAATGAATTAGGGTGTATACTTTCCCATTTTCTCTTCGATGGCAACTAATGGTACCATGCTCGATTAAGTGTAAAAGCCTACAAGTGTTGTGAAAGTATCTTGGTATATGGTTGTTATATGAGTATGTTTTAAATGATGTCTTTTGAAGTGTTAAAGTCCAGGTTGTGTCATGTAGCAAATGTTTATGTATGTCGTGTAAGTATTTTGGTGTTATGGGTAGAAACGGGGCGTTTGGCAACTAGTCATTCTTACCTATTTTGAATGTTAATGGGTTAAAATTGGTATGAACACTTTTGAATTGTTATGAAAATGTTAAGTAAAGATTTGTTATGTTTTTATCATTCTAGTTATGTGGTAAACATGAAAGTGAAATGTTTACGTATTTTTGAAAGTTCTTCCTTGAGCAAGATCTATGCTCAACCTAGAATTTTGAGTTCAAAAAGTTCTTCCTTAAGCATAAATCTTAAGATCTATGCTCAGGTCTAAAATTTGAGTTTAAAAGTTTTGTCTTAAGATCTATGCTCACATAAAATAATAATAATAATAATAATAATAATAATAATAATAATAATAAATTATCGAGTCGTTTTGGGGGGTTTCAAATTGGTATCAGAACATTTGTTTAAGAGATTTAGGTTTCCGTTTTAGGAAAGCCAAAACTTAGACCACTTTTAGATGCGAGTACCGAAAGTACAAGTTTTGACAATAAGTGTTAAATGCTTTAGATGTAAGATAGTGTATATATGCATGTGATAAAGGATAAGATTAGGAGTTTTTTTAAATGTATGGTTTTGACGGTGATAAGAAAACATGTGTTACGTATTCTCATAATCATGCTTGGCCACCGTAGTGATGGAAATATGGTACACATGTGGACTCGAATGGAAATATGGAAATATGCTTGGCCACCGTAAGAATCATACAAGAATAACAAACCTTAGGATAGAAGAGGTGTAGAAAGAATATAAATTGTCATCATGTTCGATTATAATATTTTTGTGTGCTTGATAGTTTGAATTCATTGATTTTAGTAAAGAAGATAGGATGTCGAATGACAAAAAGAATGAAAGGATAGGAGCAACATCTTCGCACCGTGACGATGATATGATAAGTGACTTGGATAATAGTGGTAGCGGTAGATCCTTGTCCATTCCTGAATATTTCAATGCAAAAGGTTTCACAAAGGAAGAAATGGAAGTGTTGCACTCTTTAGTTACGGTTAGGGTGGGAAAGGCCATAAGTAAGGCAATTCGGTATATCATCAACCAAACCAAGATAAATGTACAAGAAATAATCCGAAATAAAATTGAGAGCTTTAAGAATAGTGGAGGAATAGTGGTTAATGCAAACGTTAGTCAATGAGCTAGAAGGGATAGGGTTCATACTTGGAAATTGGATCTAGATAGGGTAGGAAGCAAAGAAAAGAAGGAGTCGAAGATAAAACAAGACCAAAGATCATCATTGGGGAAAAAGGCTAAAGTTGATCACGAGAAGGAGAAAATTACGGGGAAGGTGATACCTCGGCGTAACATGTGTGGTAAAGACCATGTGGGTGAATGTAGAGGAGGGATGAAGGGGTGTTATAAGTGTAGGGGATAATCACATAAGCAAGAATTGTATCAAGAAAGTGATTGTTTGTTATAGGTGCAATGAACAGTGTCGTAGTGAACAGTACCCGATGAACAGTAACTTCGATTTTTTTTTAATTTAAAAAAAAATCCAAATTAGGGCAAATCGGCCCAAAAAAATAGGGTCTCAAAACCCTAAACCCTAGGTCGACATATATAATTAAACACATAACAATTATTCGTTTTTTACGCGTTTAGTAATTAATTACTCATTAAACCAAGCTCTGATACCACTGTTGGAATTATATAACATGACTAATCATAAATATAAACAATAAATATCAAGTACACATGCGGAAGCGTATAGGAACATATAATGAATAATTAATTAACTAAAGAATAAAGTATGCGTACCTTTCTTGATTCTAGCCGAACAAGAATCAAATCCACAAACTAGAAATTGAGATGAACCCTAATTAGGGTTTATAGGATTATGTGAATTACCCCTTACCGTTTTGTAATTCAATCCAAGAATACTAACAATAATGTGTTAGTACCACTTTCTTGTACACACGTACTAAACCGAATTAAAGGAATGCTAGTTTTAATTAAACAAAACAATTTGAGTTGGAAAAGATATGGATCGACACCCACAAGGTGATGTACGATCGGTTCTAAACAAAACACACACAAAACAATTTAGGTTTTAGCTTAATGAGTACAAGAGATAAATTACAAACACCCTTGGTTTTGTATTTATACCCAAAGTAACTTGGTGAACAAGTTGGCTATGGATTGGGTTATGGAAACCCTTAAACGACCGGCCTAGGACTCCCAAAGGGATTCTAGAACCTTATCGATCTCTAATTTCATATCTAGTCCTTTCCAATTACATTTAACGACCGTTAGTCCATTACACTTAATTACTAAACGTCCGTTATAATTATTTCATTTAATTAATAAATAAATATAACATTTATATTTAATTATTAACTTTAATTCTCATACGTAAAGTGTGCAATCCCGTGGTCTCGAGTTCAATCCTAACACACGTCTATTAATTTATTGTCCATTAAACCAACAGCTCCCACTTGGACATATCTTAATAGAGTGATCACATCGGTTAGCGTCTAGCAACACTTCGATGCCTCTAGTACAACTCGAGTAAGGTCTCCTGGAAAAACCTTTTAATGATTTCTCATTGTTATTATCCTTTTGTTTCTAATACCATGTTAAATAAAGATATGAAATTAAGTCATTCTTTATTCAACTATTCTGTTTCTCGTTATAAGTGATTGACCAAGATTACCAAATATTTTAAACATATTTTAGGGGAGATTTTGGGTGTGGCCACACAAACATCTTGTCAACCCTACGAGGGGCCCAGCAGTATTAAACTCCAAAATAAATTTGAAGGAACAAATTCTATCTTGACTACGAGAATAACCCACAAACTTTGCAACACTTCAGGAAACAACCCTTATGACTACCAGTTACGTATAGCGTTAAGTTGTTCCACAGAAGTGCACTACATTCATGACACTTATCTGGTATCTCAAGTCTGATGATAACTATTCATAATTTACTTAACAACAATATCCATAAAGTAAATTATGTAGTTGGGATAAGTCCTATATTCAATTCATTGAACATCATCTGAAATTGGTATGCATTCTCATCAATATACTTTCAAGTATATTCTACCATATCTCTCAGATTTGTCTTAGTTTAATGATACTCCCATATCATTAATTGACAACGGACGATTTAGAATAAATAAATTTATTCATGGATTAAACATGCAAATATAGGATACAATATATTATAAAATCAAACATACCAAGTATTTGATTTATTATAAAAATTGTTTTAACATCCCTTATCCAAATACCAAATAGATCAATGCATGAAAATTCCAGTTGATGAATTATGCCTCAAGTAATGACAATCATACTTGTCGACAAAGCATAAATCAACCAACTTGATCTATCGTAATTTTGAGAATACTTATTTCAAGAATTCAATTAATGAAGTCCTTGTATGTGTGCATTCACCAATCCACATAATAATTCATAAAGTGTGTGACATCATCTATCACCAATTTTATGACAATTTAAACTTTCAAACATTTTAAAGCTTAAAGTATTCTTATTCTTTTAATGTATAATGCAACTGTGCTCTTAGATAAGCACAACTAGTTCACATGGCCATTAACAAGGATCAAATCCTACCATGACTAGTATTGAGTGTCATCTCAATTAAACCAGCATCATTGTATACAAACAACAATATGCTCATTAAAACTCCATAAACTTTAATATCTTATTGTGTAATGTTTGATGTCTTCCAAACTTTCAAGTTTGTAGCTGATGACAATTTGCACAACAATTGACATATTGTTCATCCATAAAATCTAGGCGCAATTCCAGGTTGAGGATGTAATTCTATTAGAATATTCATTACACAAGTTATCTAATAACTTTTAGTTAGATATCAATTTGTCAAATCATCTATCATTCAAGAATGATACAACAATTTGAATACACTACATGATGTACATGATGAATCTACAGGTCAAACTTAGATTTCATTTATGTTCTATCTTGTCAAAAGATATTTATCCATTTCCCAAATGATATATCATGTTTTATTAGAATCATTTATTTTACTGCACATGTTTATTAATAATAAACATATATTCTAAGGTTGTATGTTTTAATTCTTAAATCTTACAAGTGAAGTTTCATTTCAATCTAAGACTTAACATTTAGCTTACAAGAAATGTTACTTCCTATATGTTATACAAAATATAAGATTTAAAACCTTAACATAATACTCCCACTAGCTTTCAGGAATACTTAAAATTTATCTTATTTCAATTATAAATCAAAACTAGGATTTAATAATTAAACATAAGATTAATTTTATAGATGCATGCCTTTACCCATTCATGAATTATTGCACTTCATACACTTCCAAAGATTATATGAATTAAAAAAACCTTTCGATTACTTACCGTCTTCGCTCAAGTAATTTCTCAAGAAAGAGTTTTGATATTCCATTGTCATATTTCATATTAATGAAAACAAGTATGACAATTATCATCTTTATATAAAATGTGTCTAGAAAAGAATATTCAATCATAATTAATTGCTTAAGTGTGATTAATAATCTTGTCATAAGACATGCATTAAATATGTATACAATATTGTCCATATGATTTCTACATAGAAATTCAAACCACTAGGGTTTTTATCTCTTTGAAGAAACTCATTTCCATTCTCTAGTCTAACTATTAAGATAAACCAAATTTCAAAAATTGATTATCTTTATGGACAACATCTTTAACATTCATAGTATGAGTAATTTACCCAATTCAATATTTGGTAATCCATCATAATGATTATCAGGTTTACTATAATCCTGTAACTCATGTTCTTCTCAGCATATAAATCAAATATCTGAGACATCCTTGCAGATCTATGAATGAAAATTCCATCATCTTGAGGTTAATATTTCATATCTAGCCTCATCATGATATTTACTAGTGTATTTAAGAAGATTATGTATCTTGTAATTTTATCTTTCAAAAAAAAACTCCCACTTGCCTTTTGTAATATATAGACTATCTATATATACTTAGCAATTAGAGCGAAACTACATTGTTCTTTTTTTGGGACATTACAAATACAAATTGATAATTCCTGACTTAAGTTTGTTAATAACCTATTCATAAGTAGTTTAACAAAATCAGAATCTTCAATTTTAAAATTTAATGTGATTCATCACATTCCATAATAAAATGGTGTTTTATTAATCTTCTAGGTTTGAGTCATATTGAGTATATTCAATCCATACTCAATTTTCTAACCTTGTTACTTTTTAAGAAAGAAGTTATGGTTCTCTTGAATCAAACAAATCAAATAGAGTTTGATTCTCCTAACTGAACATACCATCAACTTGTGGTATTTCGTTAGAATTAATATTGTAAGACAATCTAACAATATATAAGATAAACATATCCTTTTGGCTTACCTATTTACCAACTAAGTCAACTTAATGATATAATAGACTTTCCAAGTCAATTGCATGCTTTATAACACAAGTACTCTTTAACCAAGTCACTTCATATCCATGTCTCATCAAGAAAACATAAACTGTTATAATCCCATTATACGTTATAAATCATTGATCAACTCAATGACTTCTTGTATATGTTTTAGTAAAAAACCATAACAATTTAACGTCTTACTTTATTATAAGTCTTAAAAGACTTTATGTTTATGTCTTTACAATGAATCATAAACAAGTTTAACTAAAGTAATTATGAACACAACTCTTGGTTTCAATAGTAATTTCAAGTTAATTTAGTTACTTCACATAATGTAGGACTACATTATTTTTCATTTATGTCATTCCAAAATACATAAATAAAAAAATTGAAGTAGTATTAGATTACTTCATTTATGTCATAAATATCTAATTTGAAGTAGTCTTATATATCATTTTGACACATGTTCTAAATACTTGTCTAATTTTAAAAACTGCAAATATGTCCATGCAAGGTCTGACTTCACATAGAGATTTACTTTGTTGTTGCAATCTCGCCAAGTTCTCACATGACGTAAATTGCAACACCAAGTGTTTCTTGAATTAGATATGTTCAAGTTATATTAGAACGTTACTCTCTTACCTTACAGTCAAGAGAATCCATTAAGTCATATACTTATATGTTGTACCTTGCACACAATATAGATTTCTCCCACTTGTGCATGGAACAACATCATGTAGCAAATAAACAACACGACATATGTTTGCTTATGTGACCAATATGATTGTGTCATTGATATTAGCATAACTAGTAGATGTAGAACCACTTCATTGTCTAATAAGGAAACGTACATGACTATCCTTGAAAACATAAGTGTCTACAAGTGGAAAGTAATTATCTTAAGACATTCTAGAGATAATCTGGGTTACTACCAAGATGAAAAAGCTTGTAACTCCCACTGAATTAAAGATCATTATATTAATTCCTTATTCAGTAATAAGAACAATACTCCCATTGGATTTGACAACATTGTAAGTCTTTCATTAACCAGTGAAAGAAAATATTGTTCTATTTACTTCCATACACTTTTGATAAAGTCCATACATAACAATTACTTATGTACTAAAAGAGTGTATTCTACTATGTAGATGATGAACTATCCATCAATGCTATTAACTTGAAAAATTGGGCATGCAATTTCTTTCATAATAATTCTACTATTCCAACAATTGTAAGTAGTACTTTTAAATGGTCAAAACAAAACAACTAGATAAAATATGCTAGTTTGTCTTTTACCAATTATACAGTAATTAGTATAGCTTCTAATTTAATAACTCAGAAATATGCAATTTTCTTAACTATTAAAATTTGCTTACGAGTTATGTATTTAGAATTTAGACAATTCTAATTGTCCTATCATACCTTTCTTCATTAATGAAAAGGAATAGGATTGAATCTCACTCTTTCTTATGAAAAGAGGACTAGTTTTATTCTTTTAGCAAAGTTGACTCTACCAAAAACCCTTACAGGTGCAGATCAATTTACCAATACAGGAATAACCTATGTTTACGGTTTAATGTTGCATTAATACATTTAAAGAATTTTCAAAATTCAATTTTAGTATTTTCGATAATTAAACTTTTCAAGAAAATAAAATACCCAAGGTAATATTCATATAACCATAGAATTTTCTCGAAAAAATAGGATCCAAATTATCATAGTTCCATTACATCAGTTGATCTGCTAGTAACGAAAGCATATAATAAGGTAATCTGTTGAACAATAATTGGCAAACAATTTCCAATTCCTAGATCATTATGGGATTTATATTTTCCAACGCTATTGCAAATATAAACATGTTTCATCCCATCTTATGCCATGAGTCCTGTTCTCACTTCCTACTCAACTTAAGTGTCTAACTTAAAGAACTGCAAATATGTCCATGTAAGGTCTGACTTTACATAGAGATTTACCTGTCCATCACAATCTCGCCAAGTACTTTCATGACGTAAATTGCAACTTCAAGTGTTCCTTTTAATTAGATGGTACATAACTTAATTTATAAAGGGTACTAGTTTTGATTTTATGTGGTCAAATCAAATATGTACAAAGATGTCATGCATTCATCTTGTAGAATAAATTTAATAAAAAAAAACCTTTTATTACCAATTCATAAAGATCAAATTATCAAAGTTTTGATTGAGGTATTGGGTTCACCAATCAAGGAATTTAGCGTTAATTATCGTCCATTATACCGTACTTTAGCATAAGTGTAAACACTTAGTGTTTCGGGTAATTACCACCGAAGTAGCGCATGGAATTAAAACTAATTCGCCCTTAAGATGAGTTTGTACATTTATGGCTTACTAAGTAGCTCCAATCGAACTCACAGGGGGCAGAGGACCAGGTAAGCGCAAAAGCATAACCTTAGACATCCTTTCAGTGTGACTGTGCGCACTTCTTTATTTACCCCTTTATAGTTTGTTCTAGTGGGTGAGCCATTCTAACCATTTGTACCAAAATCACCAATCAATTAAACTATTAAAAACTTAACTCTTCAAACAAATCAAATTTCACCATTGTTTAGTCCGTATTATTTTTCTATTCAAAATTACCCTTTGCTTTAAACTGTCGCACATAATAAACAAAAAAGTAAACAAATAAAAAATAAACAGCTAAAAACAATGCGCACATAACTAACAATTTAATGCGTGTAAACAAGTAGCCACATGCAACTTATTCGATAAAACCCTATTAATAATCAATGTCTAGGTTAAATTAATGTATATATTAATTAGGGCTTTCACTCTCTCAATTGAAAGTGAGCCACATACATCGATGAATCGATTACGTAAACCCATAATTAATGATATACCAAATTGCACATAATTGATTCATTAATGTATATAATTGGAGTCTTCCCCAGTTCAAGATTTATCATAAATAAACATGTGATAAAGATATCTTAACAATTAAACAATATTCAAGCAACTATCCATGACAAACATGCATGTATTATCATGGATATAACATAATAATTATTTAAATAGTCACAAGATCGCATATAATTAACACGTAATTATATCATGCAATCCTAGGGTTTCTATTTCAATTAAAAAAAAAAAATTCTTGGATGAACAGTAACAATCCAATGAACAGTAAAAGTCCGATGAACAGTAACATCCTAATGAACAGTACAATCCGATGAATATTGTCGTAGTGAACAGTACCCGATGAACAGTAACTTCAATTTTTTTTTTTTTTTTTAATTTAAAAAAAAAATCCAAATTAGGGCAAATCGGCCCAAAAAAATAGGGTCTCAAAACCCTAAACCCTAGGTCGACATATATAATTAAACACATAAAAATTATTCATTTTTTACGCGTTTAGTAATTAATTACTCATTAAACCAAGCTCTGATACCACTGTTGGAATTTGTTGGGAATTATGCGAAGTAGGATTTCTGCTGTCAAATCTGCCGAAGGATTCTGCTGAAGTAGAAGCAGAATCTGCTGAAGAAGAGATTCTGCTGAAGTATAAAAGCCGTGCCGTGTTTCTGCTGAAGAGTGGAAGCTGACTAGGATATGCATGCGCTTTATTATTTAAATGCTAACCCATCATTATTCTTGAACTGCCCGAGGTTAGCATAGGTATTATTGTACTGCTCAATATTGTTTAGTGTTTTAGTCATTAAATGCATGCTTGCATGCTTAGTCGATTGAGTAGTAATATTTTAGGGTTCCTTGTCTATAAAAGGAACTTCATAGTTTGTAATAGATAACTCATTCGAAACATATTGTTTCAGTTAATAAAAGATCCATAGAGGATCTAAGTGTTCTTAGTTATAACAACTTGTATTTACATTCCGCTATAGAATACGAGTTGTAGAGATTTTCTATTAGTTTGCTTATGATTACATAGGTAACACTAACGATCCACGAGTGCTCAAGATCTGTCAAGGTCTGTCTGTGTTCAACAAGTGGTATCAGAGACTCGGGAAAGTCTCTACGATACTGAGAACCATATTTTACCTCACCCCCATACAACCAAAAACACATTCACCATGCCTGGAACTGATGATGAATCAGAAGTCACCAACAACAACATCAAAAACACCACCTCTATGCAGCAACTTAGTCTCTCCAACAGTAATGATAAGTTTCCTTATCTGAAAAAGGAAGAGTATGATCTGTGGACAATGAAGATGCAGAACTGGATCTCCAATATTGATTGGAATCTCTGGGAAATTGTGAAGAATGGAAACAGTCTGAAGAAGACTATCCCAGATCTTGATGGTAAGTTTACCATTGCTCCTCCCAAAACTGCTGAAGAGATTCTAGCTGTGCAAAGAGAGCACAAAGTAAGAACCATCCTTCTTCAAGCTATTCCTGAAGATCACTTGGGTGATTTTCACCACATGGTTGATGCTAAGGACATATGGATGGCTCTTAAAGCAAGGTTCGGTGGCAATGAAGAGTCCAGGAGAATGAGGAAGTCCATGCTGAGACAACACTTCCAAGAGTTCAATATCTCTGAAGAAGAAGGTATCCACAAGGGATACGACAGGTTTCACAAGATTTTGAGTCAGCTAAACCAACTGAATGCAAAACCTGACAATGATGATTGCAACTCAAAGTTCCTACGATCTTTGCCTCCATCATGGTTACATGTCAGTATAGCTCTTAAGGCTAAAGGTGGGTTAGACATGCTCACTTTTGATGAGCTGTACAACAAACTCAAATCTCTTGAACCTGATGTCAGATCTCCATACCGTGCATCCTCTTCTGGTCATACAGCCTTTGTTGGGACATCTCACTCCAATATGATGATGCATGCTCCATGTCCATCTTACTTACCATCATCATCTTATCGTCCCAGTCCATCATGTCCTCAAGCTAAAACCGGTAGTATATTGGAGGATGTTCTTCATTCATTTGTTGCTGATTATGATACTCAGCAGCATCTTGTCTATGAAGATTTTGATCAAGTGGACTCGCTTGAAATGGAGGAGATGAAACTGAAATGGCAGGTGGCCATGCTTTTAGTAGATATCAAGAGGTTTGAGGAGAGGGCAGGAAGAAAGTTTGGCTTCAAGGGAAAGGATCCAGCTCGTTTTGACAGAAGAAAGGTCAAGTGTTTCTCTTGTCACCAGATGGGTCATTTCTCAAGGGAATGCAAAGACAGGAAGAGTGGAGAGGGAACTAACTACAATTCCTATCAGCAGAAACAGAAGGAAGCCAATACTTCAGTAGCTCTTGTCACCTTGGATGAACAGGTCAACTGGGCTGCACATGAACCTGTGAATGAGGAAGCTGCTGATACTGAGAAGCTTGGATTGCTGGCAAGGTGTACTTCAGAAGATATGCATGATCAGTTTGCCTTGATGGGACTCTCTCAGGTACACAACTGTATATTTGGTTGTAGTGAAAGATACAATGAACTTAAAGAAGCTTATGATACTATAAAACCTAAATACAATGAATGCTATGTTGATAATGAAGCTTATAAACTTTCGTTAAAAACATTAGAAAGACAAAAGGTTTGGTTTCAAAAGAATCAGATAACTTATGAAGAAAAGATAAAGGGGTTACAAATTGATCTAGATATTGCAGACATTAACTTAAAACGCACTGAAAAAGAAAAAGCTGATGCTATTGCTGAGAACCTAGAGCTTAAAGAGAAACTAGCTGAGGAAATAGCTAGACATAAACAATGGTTAATATCAGGTGACAATCTAGCTAGAGAAATCTATAATAGTCAGTCAGTGAACTCTGGAATAGGTTTAGGTTTTCAAAAGTATGTAGGATTGGAAGCTAGGAAAGATGGGCGTAAATCTACACTTGCAGGCTTAGAACATTTTAAAAAAGAAGGTGATTTACATGCTGTCCCTAGACCTATTAGAGGTGAATTCATGCCCACTGACCTGTCCATTAATGTTGACTTTGATGGATCACACCATCTATATGGCAAAAAGTCAAAAGACTTGCCAGACCCCGATGCATCATCTTATGACTTTGTCTCTTTCTCTGACAGTGACAATTCATCGGATCAAGGGTCTACTTTCAGCTGTGATTCAAGTGATAAGTCAGACCTTCCCAAGCCCTCACCTGAGCCTACACCCAAGCCTGCACCCAAGTCTATCTACAAGCCCTCTAGGGTAACTGCTGAGGAATCAACTTCCAAGCCAGTTTCCTCTGAAGACTTGTCCTTTAAATCTTTGCATAATAATTCTGTCAAAAACAATTCCTTTAATGTTTCTGGTTTAAGTACTTCTACATGTAATAGAACATTTTCTTTGTTGAATAAATCTTCCAAAAGGAAGACATGTTTTGTTTGTGGAAGTAAATTTCATTTAATTAAGGATTGTGATTTCTTTGAGCAAAGATTGGGTGTATGTGCTACTCAGCAGAAACCGAGACCAGTGTGGACCAATGTTAATAATATTCCTCCTTATGTCCCACAAGCTAATTATACTGACTCTCCTTGGAGGAGATCAGCTGATAGACCTTATGTGCAACCTACTAGCCCATATTTTAAACATGGTTATTGGCCTGCATATGTTGACTCTATGAATAATGGGAAAGGATGTTGGGGTACTACTGTCAAGTCTTCAGCAAGTTGTTCTTGGAATAATAAGGGATCTAAATTTCAATGGAAACCCAAGAACAATGGTGGATCTTTCTCATCTGCTAGACCTATTGGAATGCTTAACCCTTAACTGCAAAGTTTAAGGGGAGGCATATGCCTTAAGGGAGGATTTTCTTTGTTTTGTTTGTTATGTTCTTAGTTAAAAAAAAAAAAAAAAAAAAAAAAAAAAAAAAAAGTTGGCTAGTCCAAAGGGTACAGCTTTGGTAAAGACACATCAAATCTGTTGATAGCTGTAATGATTTGCTCAAAATCATAGGGTCTGCAACCACCCATGCTTCATTGCTGAGAGTTGTATGGTCATCAATTCACCATGGTATATTCCTTGTTGGAATCCAAGAATTGGCTAGCCCACAAGTATATGGCTTGTGGTAAAGGCAACTGCATCCATATTTGGTTATCAATTCACCAATTCTAAGAATTGACTAGTCCTGAGCAAACGGCTACAGGTAAAGACACATCAAATCCGTTTATATAGTTGCTGATTTGCTCATAAATCAGATGGTTATCAATGTACCATAGTTTTCGAACTTAAACATTTGGCTACTCCAGTAGTGATGGCTATTGGTAAAGAGACAACAACTCCATTATTTTCAATGATTCACCTCTCACAGGAGTTAACACACCTGGATGTGATGAGAATAGTATGCAACTAATGAGTTTTGATGTACACTATGTCATATGTTGCTGCAAAGAACTGGCGCTTCAAAGTTGGTCATCATAGAGATGAGAATATTATTGGTTCTTTGCTACTAATGTTTGAAAACAATCCTCTAGTACTGCAGTCTCTAAGATCTATCAAGGTTGGAAACTGGAACTTAACCAAGTCAAATTCTAGTTTAGGGGAGGATTGTTGGGAATTATGCGAAGTAGGATTTCTGCTGTCAAATCTGCCGAAGGATTCTGCTGAAGTAGAAGCAGAATCTGCTGAAGAAGAGATTCTGCTGAAGTATAAAAGCCGTGCCGTGTTTCTGCTGAAGAGTGGAAGCTGACTAGGATATGCATGCGCTTTATTATTTAAATGCTAACCCATCATTATTCTTGAACTGCCCGAGGTTAGCATGGGTATTATTGTACTGCTCAATATTGTTTAGTGTTTTAGTCATTAAATGCATGCTTGCATGCTTAGTCGATTGAGTAGTAATATTTTAGGGTTCCTTGTCTATAAAAGGAACTTCATAGTTTGTAATAGATAGCTCATTCGAAACATAGTGTTTCAGTTAATAAAAGATCCATAGAGGATCTAAGTGTTCTTAGTTATAACAACTTGTATTTACATTACGCTATAGAATACGAGTTGTAGAGATTTTCTATTAGTTTGCTTATGATTACATAGGTAACACTAACGATCCACGAGTGCTCAAGATCTGTCAAGGTCTGTCTGTGATCAACAGAATTATATAACATGACTAATCATAAATATAAACAATGAACATCAAGTACACATGCGGAAGCGTATAGAAACATATAATGAATAATTAATTAACTAAAGAATAAAGTATGCGTACCTTTCTTGATTCTAGCCGAACAAGAATCAAATCCACAAACTAGCAATTGAGATGAACCCTAATTAGGGTTTATAGGATTATGTGAATTACCCCTTACTGTTTTGTAATTCAATCCAAGAATACTAACAATAATGTGTTAGTACCACTTTCTTGTACACACTTACTAAACCGAATTAAAGGAATGCTAGTTTTAATTAAACAAAACAATTTGAGTTGGAAAAAGATATGATATGGATCGACACCCACAAGGTGATGTACGATCGGTTCTAAGCAAAACATACACAAAACAATTTAGGTTTTAGCTTAATGAGTACAAGAGATAAATTACAAACACCCTTGGTTTTGTATTTATACCCAAAGTAACTTGGTGAACAAGTTGGCTATGGATTGGGTTATGGAAACCCTAAACGACCGGCCTAGGACTCCCAAAGGGATTCTAGAACCTTCTCGATCTCTAATTTCATATCTAGTCATTTCCAATTACATTTAACGACCGTTAGTCCATTACACTTAATTACTAAACGTCCGTTATAATTATTTCATTTAATTAATAAATAAATATAACATTTATATTTAATTATTAACTTTAATTCTCATACGCAAAGTGTGCAATCCTGTGGTCTCAAGTTCGATCATAACACACGTCTATTAATTTATTGTCCATTAAACCAACAGAAAGTTCATACATACTTAATGACCATGGAGGAGGTGAAGGTGTCACTCGATGTTACCATAGGTACAATCCTAGTAAATTTTAGATTCACACACATTTCATTAAGTTGAGTGTAAGCATGTCCCTTTTATCATATAACTACAGAAATAAGATGTCCACTTCATTAAAGAAATTCTTGAAACCCTCCGAAGTCAAATTAGCCGATAACAAGACCGTTATTGTGTCTAGAGCATGACCCGATAATTACTTCAGAGTTGATAATGGTGTTTATAGTATTGCCTAAGTTGTCTATAGTGTTGGAAAATTTTTATATTGAAATATGAATGAAAGGTGGAGACATGATAGATATACATGAGTAATGTAGAATGCATGATTCAATATATGCCAATATATGTAAAATGACCTAACTAAGGGTTGTAAAGTTGTTAGAAGCATTTTAGTATATGAAATTAGTTTGAGTGCCTAAATAGCTAAAGTGTTTAGTTAAATGTAGTTGTGATAGCAAGGTTTGATTAAGTACAAGGAGATATAAGGATATGTTAGTGACCATAATTGAGGTAAATGGAAAGGAATCATATAAATATACGAAAAATAGATGTGAAGTATGAAAAGTTAATAGTAAATGAAGGTTACTATTAAAATGTTAATAGATACCAATAATAAATAAATATATGACGCTACGTAACCCTAACTACTATCAATTGAGTTCGATAATACCAACCAAAGAATTCGTAATACCATAAGGGTCTGGTGAGTGGTGAAGCCTTTTAGAGAAGACAAAACCTCAACGGGAAACATTGATGTGATCGGACCTAAAGTTAGTAAAGAGTTAAGTTAAAACGGAAGGTGTTATAACATGAACAAGTACTTGTATAAGTCTATAGTGTGGTATGATTTCATAAATCAAGTATATAAATCTAACTAGAGGTTGAAGTATAAGTGCTAATACATAATGTGAGGATGCAATTGATAAATTTGAGACCTGATATTAGATTAAGTTAAATATTGTACGAAAATATTTTGGAAGGTTTGACTTATATAGAATTAACATAGGAAATTTGGATACCAGTGACTCTTACTGTGGGATTGTTTGGAGATAAATACGAGGAAGACATAGAGATCATATTAAAATTTTAGGAGTAAATTTCACCCGTTGGTTTGTAAAGTTATGTCAGATTTCATACGACATCCAAAAAGTGAAATTATTACTTTTTTAGTTCACGATCTCGAAAATATTATTCCGCTGGTCCAATTTTCTAACGATTGTTAGTTTTTCTAGTTATCTCAGTCCTCGTGCGTAGCACATGAAAGCAATTTTGTCCGAATCTTTGTTTTTGGCTTGTTGTTCTGTGTTGGCTACTGTACATGTCACTATTACAAAGAGTACTTTTTGTACTTTATATTTTTTTCGTCAAAAGACTTTTGTACTTGTAAATTAGATCATATACATAAGCATATTTACATATTTATATTCATCTCATACTCACACACATTCACTCTCTTTTTCACTTCTAGAAAATCCACTTATGTCTGTATCAATTATTTTGTGGTCTGCTTTGTGTTTTTTGAAAATTAACAAGTTGAAGTGTTGAACTGCTAGTTGATTTTTAGAGGACACGAACAAATCACAAAAGACATGAACGACACGCTGGGATTGGACTCTGTTAGCTGGGTTTCATACGACCAAACGGGTAATATGTTATTGTGTTTGTGTTTGTGTGTCTTTTTGTTTGGCTTTGTGACAACTGGAAATGTTAAAGTTGAATACACTTTCAAGTTGATTTGTAGTTGCACAAATTCAATAAAAAAGAACATAAAACACATACTCGAATGTAGTTGGTTTTATCAATATTAGTCATTCTTATTCAAACAATTAACAATTAAACTTTGGGGATAATTCGGGATCATAAGACAAATGTAAGTTGTCGTAGTTTATTGAATCCAAATACTCATCATTTGTTAAGGTAGGCAATTGTATTATTGATGTAATTTGTTGTGTATGATAGTTGTTTGTTGTGTATGATATTGTTGTTTAGGAAGTTGTAAATCTATAACCATTTTGAACATGACAAGTCATCATATTAAGGTAGGAAATTGTATCGTTTATGGTCTAAGGAAAAGTCTCACGTCTTACTAGATATCATACTCTTCCCCATGCAATATATCATATCAATATGTCAAAAAAGAGTAATTTAAACCATTGGTCCCTGAAACTTACACAACTATTAACTATGTGGAAACAAAGGTCAACATATTATTGCAAAACACAAAACATAATTGCACAACACAAAGCAATATTGGAAAAAAAGAAAAAGTTGTACATAAACCAGATTGTCTAAAATCAAAACCGATAAAAATGTAGCCTATAACAATTTTTTTCATTTTCCTTTTTGGTTTGGTTCATCCTTACAGTCTCGCCATATAATTAGTTCCTCGATTCTAGGTTGTTTCCATACAAGGTTTCTAATGCTACTAGGATCCTCATCTTGCGACTGTGGTACCTTAGATCTTACACTACCATT
This sequence comes from Chrysanthemum seticuspe, assembly GCA_019973895.1. Taxonomy (NCBI): domain Eukaryota; kingdom Viridiplantae; phylum Streptophyta; class Magnoliopsida; order Asterales; family Asteraceae; genus Chrysanthemum; species Chrysanthemum seticuspe. The sequence continues at coordinate 160,942,833 of BPTQ01000007.1, read as the reverse complement.
TGGTTTAACAACTTGTACTTGTTCCTCACCGTATACTTGTCGTCTTAGATCTTCGAGAAATTCAGCTGGCAATTGCATATTCGGTACAGTATTTGGGCCATATTCCTCATAAATCTCTGGAAATATTACCTCTCTTAGTACCTTGTTTGACCATTCTCTATCATCAACTATGTAGTCGAAGTTAGCTCTTTTACCAGGGACATAATATGAAGAAAGTGATGCAAATATGGCGATGTTCTACAACTGGGGAGTAAAATGATATGAGATGAGGAAAATTGATGCAAATATACCCACGTAAGATCTATTTTTGTGGTTGGGGTTGTATGTTTTTTTCAACCTTTAGTCCCCCTTTTTAGTGATAATTCAGGTTGAATGCTTTTTGTCATAAAATCCTATTGTATATTTTGCCTTTAGTCTGTATCCACCTACAAAACTGTACACTTATCACGTTTTCATGGTTTATTGTTGCATGGTTAGTCCAAAATCTTAGATCATATCCTATATCTTATAATACGCACAAAATCAAACAAAAAAAATGGCAAAAATAACTAAAACTGTACATAATATATTCCATTGCAATCGGAACATAATGGTACATTAAGGGAAGATAACAGAGCTTCACAAAATACCAGGAAATGATAAACAAAAAACAAAAAAAAACAACCAAAAGCTTCACAAGGAGACTGCTGAACCTAAACCGAAATGCTACATTCGGGCAAGAATTGGCATGAATGTTTTCATTTCGTCGATGGATAACCTGGTTATGTCGACTAGCTCTTCGTCCACTTGGGACACCAAGTGGTTTAAAAGGCTTGTTGCATATGCTAAATGCAACCGGGATTTTGAAAATATGAGACTTAAACATGCTGACCCGACCCATACGAGACTCAAACGGGTCTGACTCCGCACCCGATATCGTTCCAGCTCCTCTCTCACCATCAACCGCTGAAATTCCATGTTGAAGTCAGCGGTCTCCAATTGAGGTAGCACCTCAATCTCAGAAATCAGCTCTTGTCACTTGCCAGAGTCATTCAGAAGCTCCTGGCATTGGTTTAAAAGCTCAGTACGACGCATCTATTGGTAGTCAATGTCCCGTTGAACCTGAACCATCATTTGTTCTTTCAATTGAAAGGAACTAGATGCAGTTTCCAGTTCATTCAGTAGATTGCATGGACAAACACTTTTTGGGGCCATTTTTGGGATTAGGGTTCGGTTAGTTTGCTTAAAACAGACAAAGAGAAATTTTTAGAGTAAAGAGTAAAGGATGGGGGTAAATGAAAAGGTTAAGTTCCTATATAAAGGAAAGAGTAAGGAAAACGCTCTCATAACACGCTGATCATAGTACCGTCTCTGACATGTATCGAGATAGCAACTAGAGATATACAACTATCGTTCTTTGATTTGACCATGGTTGATCATTACACCCTTTGATATATTACCTATTTAGTCCCCAAAGTTACATTGAAACAAGAAATTTAGAAGTAAATTATCGAACTGACACATGTATGTGGCTCTACTTTTAACAGTTTATGTGTGCTACTTTTTGGACTAGTCGTGTAATATGTAGGGATAACATACGGTAATCAGATATAACAATAAAGATACAATGCAATACCACTATAATTAGATAAACAAAATTCGTAAAAGAAATTATGAACCATAGAAGTTTATAAAAAAGATAAAACATGTGGATTAGATATAACCAAATTCAAGAGCATGATTGAGGCACGTGTTTGACACGCTTCTCTTAAAACAGATTCACCGCCTATTTGGCGTCTATTTCCCATGGTAAAACAATCGAAGCAGTCGTACTACCGGACGTGACTTTTTTCCTGAAATTCTCTATGAATTTTGTGTGTTATCTCATGTACATGAGGTTGGAATATATGTTTCTTTTCATGTTGTTTGTTTTAACAATGGAGTAGGCTACAATATATAACATATAGTTGTAACTGATCATTGAATGACCACCATTAAACTCATCGATTGTCATTAAGTCATTGTTATGATTTGTTTAAAACAAAATCATACCCAAATAACATTTTAAACAACTGTTACAACGTCATAAATAACATGTAACACCAGCTTTGACTTCGGGTCAAAACAAGTCATATTCCTACGATATGTAAAATTCCAAACTTCATACTTCAAGACTTTATATTCCATTCACATAATTTCCAACAATCCCCCACATGAATGGATATCAAGTGAAAACACACAAATTTTCAATGAAATTTTCAACAGTTGAATCCTGGATAGGATAGCAGGTGTAACTCTTTGAACCTTCCCTTATGAAATATACTTAGCCTACTAGCTGCCAGTAGAACGCGATGTCTTTGAACTGGTCTGATATTTATATAGACGACAAAGTTCACATTGGAATCTCCCTGACATAGTCAAATCCTCATAGATGTGTTCGTATAGTCATGAACACTAGCCTGGTTCTGCGAAAGCTTTTAGGAATTGCGTCCCACACATTTCCCTTCGAAGCAACCCCACTTCTCTCTCACATAGGTGATTCCAATAGAATCATTAAAAGCGATAATCTTATGCTTATATTGTCGCTGTTATAGGAATGGACTAGGAAGTTTATAGACTCCCTTATATGGATGGAGAATTGATTACTCCCTCACAGTGACCTCCCTCGGTTTATACAATTAAGTTATCCTATTGAACCCAGATCTTGGGATCTCCAGTCACCTGGGTTAGGTTTTCCATCATATAAAGTTTTTCATGGCTTTAGTCCCATTCCTCCATACGACTTGGTAACTCACTCTCTGATTAAGCCTTTTATATAAGTGGATTCACATTGTTATCATTTGACTTCACATTGTCAAAAGTAACAATTCATATTGAGAGTAGTTTTTGTATTGACATAATATGTGTTGACTCACCATTATACATTGTGGTATAAGCTCTGTTAATTCTTTAATGGCTACCACATTGTATGCAACTACCATTCTAGGAGCGTTGGTGTGTCATCTTCTATTAAATGTAGACATTTTGTCTCTTATCCAAATTTATCTATCGTGATAAAATCAGAATTCGTCACTGACCTAGCTATATTTTATGTCTAGAGTAAATCCAAAATATGGTGGTCACTTCAAGAGTTTATTCATAGCCACTCATGATTTTAAATCAAACAACCATTAATAACTGTGGAAAACTAGAAGGGGGGGGGGTTGAATAGTTTTACCGATTAAAACTTCGTTTTAAAATATTTAGATCGACTTATGTCAATCTATTTGGTATGTGTGTTGGATATTGATAGATGAGATATAAGTAAGTAATGTAAAACATAAAGAGTAAAGGAACACAAAACTACAACACGAGTATTTATAGTGGTTTGGCTAAAAGGACACCTTTCTTGCCCTACTCCCCTTCCCGAGTACCCCACTTGAGAGTTTGTAAGCACTACACAATACAAGCTCCTTAATGTGGCGAAGAAGCCTTCACAACGTTGCCTAATCTTTATCCGGTACAAGGCTAGACACCGAGTTCTTCCACGAGGTAGAACCAAACCTATCACAACGTCGCCTACACTTCATCCGGTACAAGGCTAGATACCGAGTTCTATTACAAAGGAGGAATTACTACCCAACACTACACCACAACACAACTGATAAGGATTTAGACGTACACTTTTAAGGGGTCATTTAAGCCCTTAATCGCCCACTTTTATATCTGTTACTGCTTAATTTCATTCATTTTCACTTTTTTGGTCTCTTGGAAGCAAAATGCTGGAATGATGCATATTTGGACGAAAAGGAGTGAAAACATGAAGAAAATGGCTAAGTCAAGATTGAAGACACTCAAGCTGCTGAAACTGAAGCTGACGGCGTCCCAACCAAAGGGCGACGCCTTCCCTCTCTACGGATTTAATTAAAATACACCTGATGTCTCAGTAGACTTTTTGCTAAAATACACCTGACGGCGTCAGGCTTTGAAGAGGAAGGGCATCACTAAGACTTTTCATCTCAGATGGCCCAGATCCAGAATCAGACAACGTCCCTGCTGAAGCCCGACGGCGTCACAACTACAACGTGACGCCGTCCCAACGATAACTTGGCCAAGACGAAAGCCCTAATGACGGCGATCTGAAGACGTCCCACCTATAAGGCAACGCCGTCGCAAGTGTAAATCTATATATAGAATTCAATTTTTCAGTTTTTAGAGAGGTAGACTTGTGGAGTAAAAACCCTAAACGTTTGTAGTCCGACTTAGACAGTATCTTAGGGTCCCAAACCCTATTTTACACATCAAGATAAGTGTTTTATTCCATTAATTTCATTATGTCTTCCATTGAATGTGTGTATGCTTGCTTGTTTAACATGTCCGGCTAAATTTCTTTTGTGTTTGCTTAGATCTGTGAAACATAGTTGTTAATTATTGATTGGTTGTCTCTTATCTTAATAAATGGCTTAGGAATGCACTAGGCTATCGTTGTGTTTAAATGCTTGAGTAATCTTTGTGAACATTAGTTTATGAATCACTTAGAGGATTTCGTAGTCTAAACATCCAAAGATAACCTTTAGGTTAGTTTATGAAACATCTAGCGGATTTCGTAGGCAATAACCTTAAGGAATTCTCAAAGAGTTAGGGCATAAGCATTCCCTACGACCTTAGAAAATACAATGCGTTAAGAATAAGGACGTGACAATTCAACCACCAATAAAAGATAACTAGGGAATAATAGTATCTAGGTAGACACATTTTTAATCATCATACGAGCACACATCAAAAAGACATAGACTACCCGTAGTATTATATAATTAGAATAGTAGAAGTAATCGGTAGAAGTACCACCCCCAAATCCATTGCCCCGATATTTTACCCTTAGCTTTCTAAAGAATATTGATAACATCAAATAGTCCTGAATATTAAGTGTCAATTTCCCCCGATAATGCTCGTATTTTATATCATTTATATGGATTTACGCTTGTTTTCCTTTTATATTTCACTTTCAGGTAAATTACGAGCATTGGAGCTAAAGAGACGCGGATTTGGAGATTTATTGAAGATATATCATAGTATGCTCATTTTGAAGTAGTTACGGCGTAACTCCTTTCTCACATTACGCCGTAACTAAGGCGTGGCTCAGAAATCCATCTCAACAGAATATTACGACGTAACTCTCCCAAAGATTACGTCGTAACCAACTAGGTCAAATGAGGTTCCGCGCAGCTGCAAGCTACGCCGTAACTCTTGCATTAATTACGACGTAACCAAGATTTATTGAAGATACGGTGTAACCCCTTTCATAGTTACGCCGTAACCAGCATTATTAGTGCAAATTGCGAAGAATTGTATGTTACGGCGTAACTCTTATAATTAGTTACGCTGTAACCAGATCTGGCCTATAAATACCCCACGATTTCCAGCATTTCACAGCATCCCATTTTCACACACAACACAAAGTGAACGTGAGTAGAAGTCGAAGGCAGATCTAGAGGAGCATACGGAGCTATCTACAAGGGAGAAATCACTCCCCTACCATAAGCATTAGCTTTTTATCTTTTCTTTACTTTCAATTCATGTATTTTGTAATGTTAAACATTGAATCGATTGTTATAGTTAATATGATCGGCTAAGCACCTCTGGTGCTGGCCTAGTTATGATTCCTTAATTGTTTTGTTTGCGTTTACATTGTTTTCGTATAATTATTTCTAAGTGTATGCATGCATAGCTTGTTGGTAGCTACCCTTGTTTCGGTAGCTTTGAATGGCGGTAGTGGCTAGTTACTTAGGAGATATGACCAACTAACCCTAAGTAAGTAGACTGAGATGGGAAGGGTAAGATATGACCAACTAACGACCCTTTCTACTTGTGCGATTTGACCAACTGATCACTTACCGTTTGGATGAACTTAAGAAGTAGGGGGTGAGTGTTTAAGTTGCTAGCGCCCGGGCACTCACTGTTATGAATCTACCATGTAGCGGTACTTAATGACTTGGCTTAGGGGACTAAGAACAACTGGACTTATGACTGGGCACCTGATTTCTCCAGTGGGACCCTTTGCTAATAGGTTAGGACGAACTGACCAAATGCTATCCTAGCAACTTTGACCCCACCTGAAGTAATTGGAAGTAATTAGACGTAAACATAACTAGTTAGGACGAATGACTAGGTTAGCACCACTCTCCTCTATTGATCACATCCATCGCCTTTATTTGCTTTAGTAGTTAATTATATCAAAATTGTATTAAAATCTGTGACACCTAGACTTAGTTTAAATCCGCACACATAACTCTTGGGACGACCTCGGTTTTACCGAATACTACACTACACACGACCGGGTACACTGTCCGTTAGTGCATTAGGGTAGACCATAGGTATAACGAGTAATTATAAATATTAAAACCTTGTCAGTAAAATCTGCATCAAATATATAAAAGATAAAAAATAATCATCCTCAACCCCAACCTTAGCGTAGTACACTTCTTGCTAGCATTCCTATTCCCATAGAGAATGATATCAATACCCGAGGCTTACCCAATACTACACTACAACGATTAGGTTCACTGCCTAGGGTGTTGAAAAACTTGATCAACGAAAAGGAAGTTCCTTTGACCCCGTACGCGCATCAACAACTACCCCAAAGGAGACACACTCCTTGTTACAACACTAGAAGGATATCAACATCCTTTAACCCAAACTACCTAACTTGTACATCAGTGCACCATATCAAATGTACACCTTTGGCACCATTCACTAATGCCTTCAACACGACTCTTCGACACCTTTCACTAATGCCTTCAACGCAACACTTCTATGGAGGGAGGAAATAATTATCAATAAGATGCACTTCAGTGGTCTTGATGATGACGAAGCTTAGCAACTCATGACTTGAGCTTGCACGTCTTCAAGAGGTGGTGATCTCGCCTTTAAGAGCAACCTAGAGAATCACACAAACATAAAACTACATAGAATGATCCTTTGTATTTGTGGTTAGTGAGGTTAGAATACTGAGAGAAAATATATCTAAGTGTGGTAGTGAGCAAGAGAGAAATGGCTCATTATTTATAGACAAAAACATGTCTACTGTCCCACAGTTCCTACGGATCCCCCACCAGAGGGATCCGGCTAGTGCAAAACCTGGGATCCGGCTACTGGGTTAGTTTAGTCCAGATTTCGGTTTGCAAACCGGGTTATGGTTTATGGGTTATGAATTATTGGTTATGGGTATTAGATTATGGATACCCAACAAGATGCAATGTACATAGTCATTGGTTTATGGATCTTGGATCATGGGTCATGGACTTTGGGTCATAGATAATATCTAACATGACTTCATGCATGATGTCATGCAATGGGTCATGGGTTATAGATTATGCTCCATGGGTATGGGTTATGGACTTTGTTTTTTACCCAACAAATTCATTGTACCTAGTCAATGGATCATGGGTCATGGGTTATAGACTTTGGTTTTTATTCATTACTTACCCATTACAACATATACAAAGTACATATACATTTTTATAAAATGTAAACACTAGTTGTTATACATATGCATTTCTATAAGAGGTAAACAATATTACTTGTTAGAGTCTTATAAAAATGTCTTCGGTTTTATATAACTTATTTACTAAACATGTTTTTATATAGTTTTAATGTGTTTAGTAAAAGTGTTTTAGGAAACTATTGGCTCAAACCTTTTATGTATTTTATTTGTTTCGTTAAAATGAATTTACGTTTGTTATCGACAAAACATTAAAAGATCATAAAATATAAATTAACGTTTTTATGGCTTGGTAATCTCCCCATTTTTGTTGATGACAAAACATAAGATTACTTTAAGAAGAAAATAAAATTCATAAAAATTTGAATTAGAGTTTTTACTCTATTTTCCCCCTTTTGTCGAAACAAAAAGAGCGTCGAAAAGAAACTAACACATTGTGAAAAGAAATGTTTTGAGAAAAAACTTTTGAAAAGTAACTGACGACGTATAGTATGTATAACAAGCCCACTAGGCCTAATACTCACTATAAACATGCTGGCCCAGGCCCAATAACGATAAAATAACTACGAACCTTGGACCAACAGTAAGCCCAATGACGAAATTGTCTATGGTCCAGATTTAAGACGCACGCAAGATACATGACGGGCTGAACCTTCAGCCGCTAAAGATATCTTGTGTCCGCATCCGCGATTGACACGGAACCTTGTCCGACAAGGGTCCGGATCCGGCAACTAATCACTATATGCGAGTATCTAGGAAACCCTAGCGATAAGCCTCGCCTATAAAAGGGGCTCTAATCCCCATACAAGGTACACCTTTCTCTCTCATAATTACACACACATACTCTTATTTCCCTCTCAAGAATGTGTACTTACTCTCACGCCGGAGTCTAATCGTGGGGTCCGTCCCCACGGTAACGCTAACGGTTTACTCTTCTTGTGCAGGGAAATCAATCAAACTACTTGGATTAGTACAAGATCAACCCATTAGAAGCTTCTTAGCCCAGTCCGGCAAGCTGCACTCACACCCATTACAACCTGTCACACTTTTTGTACTAACAAGTTGGTGCCATCTGTGGGACCCAATACACAACTGCATTCCAAAAAGGAAAAATTGCTCACCAAAAGAGCTCGCTCTGACCCAACACCCGCTCCCATGTCTGTGGTGCGGAATAAGGTGGGAAAGAAAAACGCAATAGATCTGGAAGGGTCTGATGGGCCCGCATCCAGCGCAGCCATCAAAAAGTACTGCGACAAGTACTACGAACAGATCTTACCCATTGTGATAGAGAAATTTTGGAAACAGGAAGGGAGAATCAAGGCTAGAGAAACGCTAAAAACTCGGTTAGATTTTAGCGAAGCATCACAACAATCCGAATCCGGAAAGCAGATGCAAAGGAAGGATCTGAGAAAGAAGATCGAATCTCGAAAGCGCTGGAACACGAGAGAAAACTCTGAGCCAAGGCGCAGTCGGTCCAGATCACCACGAAAGAAAACCGATGAAAAAGAGGAGGTATTCAGAAGGCTGCACAAAAGCTCGTTCCATAGGCTCGGGGACAAAGAAAAAAGTATCTCCGTGTGTTTCGGAAGCCAAAAGAGAACCAATCATCGCGGATCTAAAAAAGAGGACGGAGGCACTCACCACCACTCTTATTCGCAAAGAACGGAACCCTGCTCCGGAGAATACGGAGATAGCCGAACATACTCACGGAAGACTGATCGGCTCTCCGGAAGCGAAGACAACGGAGACGAACGCTGGGGTTCCGGATCAAAGAGTCAAAAGTTGGATGTCGAGGACGACGACTTAGCTAGGCCATGGGTGTGTAAGGAGACTGACCCTTTCACTCCACGCATCCGCTATTTCGACATGCCTAAGAAGACGCGAATGCCTACCAATGTGAGGACATACGATGGAAGTGAAGACCCGGAAGACCACTTGAAGTTTTTCAAGCAGCAAAGGTAGAACACTGGTCCATGCCAACATGGTGCCACATGTTCAACTCCACACTCACTGGATCCGCTAGGGTGTGGTTTGACGATCTCCCACCAGAATCGATAGACAGTTATGATGAGTTGAAAGAGATTTTCCTGTCAAATTTTCTTCAGCAAAAGAAGTGCATAAAGTATCTTGTGGAACTCCATCACATCAAACAGAAAGAAGGAGAAACCACAGAAGACTTTGTGAAAAGGTTCATGATGGAAAGCAGAGATGTCAAAGGAGCTCCGAAAGTCATGAAGGTCTCCAGTTTCATGCATGGGATCACTAACCCCAAGTTAATTAAAAGGTTGCATGATAATATACCCAAGTCGGTAGATGAGATGATGAGGGTAACCGCATCTTTCCTCTGTGGGGAGGTAGCCGCAGGCAACCACGAAAAAAAGAGATCGCTACTCCAAGTACAATGGAAGCCGCATAAATCTGGGAAGAAGCAAGGCTTCAAGAGAGGGTACAGAAATCAACTCCGGTTGGAGAAGAAGCAAGATAGAATTACCCTCCTTTCCAAGACACCCAAAGAAAGATTGGCATTGGAAAAGGCGAAATTTAAAACTCCTCCACCAATGCTTACACCGGTCGAGAAAAAGAACGCCAAATAATATTGCGAGTTCCACGGTGAAGTGGGACACAACACTGATGAATGCATGCACCTGAAAAGGCAGATAGAAGAACTGTTGAGAACCGGAAAGCTGTCAGACGTGATAAAATTGTAAAATCCAAAATACGAACTCAAATAGGATATGAGTAACATTGATTGATTGAATGCACAACGGAATACAATAACACAATCAACATTACTAATAAGGTTTTCTTTATTAATTAAAACAAATAAACTACTACAACTATTATACACACGCTATAATCGTGTGTCTCGACTCTCATTGAAGAGTTTTACTATGAATTGAAATGAAAGGGATAATGATAAACTAGATGACTACCCTCTTTATATAGTAGAGGGAGGTTACATAAACCCTAATTGTAGCTTACTAACAAAGCTACCTAATAAATTATAAAAGAGACCCTCATTGTTTCTTCTTTCTTCATTCTTGCTCGTGGTTTTGTAATCTTCAAATCTGCAATTCCCAACAATCTTCCCCTAAAGTGGAGTTTGACTAGGTTAAGTTCCAGTTTCTTGATATTACAAAACAACATGTATAAAGAAACAATGCTAAAACATATCATCATAATAATAAGCTGCACACTATGAATCTGCTTCCCCTTTTTCTAATAGGGGTCTTGTGCAACTCATAGACGCTTCCCCTCAAGTGATGCATGTAGATGGTAAGTATATGAACAATAAGCTTCCCCTTAAAAGTATACGAACCACCTTAATTTTTTTTTTTTTTTTTTTTTTTTTTTTTTTTTTTTTTTATTTTTTTTTAACAACTAAACAAAAAAATAAAGCGTAGCAGCAGAAAAATCAACTCAGCAGCATCAGAATAGTCTACTAGTAGGAACAGAGAACCAGTAGAAACACTAAAGCATACATCTTATATCTCATACTATTCACGTGACTCCAAATCTTGATAAATCCACGATCAATATGAGACACTAAGCACAACAACGTAACTACTTAAAGTGATAGCAAATGTGCAAGAGGTATAATATACACCGTAGGTCCCATATCCATGAACAAAACCACTTGAGCCTTAATGACCAAACCTAGCTTCATGTAAAAGTGGGACCAGTTGTAATATCTGAATTTCTAAAATTCACAAAAGACCAAAATACCCTTATGATCAAAAGTAAGAATAATTAATTAACAGAATACCAAATAAGCTATGTAAATTCAGAAAATTTTTAAGAAATATCACATATGATCCAAATAAATTTTAAAGACTTTGTAAAGATCATTCTTATAGTTTATAATATTTATAAAATCGTTTTTGTGTTTTGTATATACATAGCCGAATATATTTAATTAGTTTTATAAAAGAATTTAATTAATAAAAGCCCAATACAATTTATAAAAGTTAGATTTCATTTATTAAAAGTCCATTACAATATTAAGCCCACAAGAAAATTAGAAAATCATATAAATACATAATATACGGTTCATTCTATCCCTAATACTCGATTATACCTAAACCGACTCTAAAACCCTACAAAATTCGACATCCAGTTTCCAAGGCTTAAAGCTATTTTTCTTGGACGAGTTTGAAGGTGAAGAAGGTGTTAAAAATCTAGTTCGAGGTCCTAAGGTGCTGGTTTGATCGTGGTTAGTTTCTTGGTCGATTAGGGTTTCGCCGAGTAGAAGTTTTGGTTTCCTTTGTTCTAACGCCCAAATCTCATCAAGGGTATGTTTCTAATGTTACTTTCAGTCCTACAAGTCATTTAGAACCTGTAAAAATTGGTCATGCATAATTAACAAGTCGCACGAAATTGTTTTGGATTAAAAACCCTAAAAACGTATTAAATAGCGAATGAGCTTATAATAATTTTTAGGATCATGATTTGATTTTTCTAGAAGCTCTTACATGTTATAAGACCTGAAGAAAATACATAATTATGAATTCGAAGCTTGTGTGAATTGTCTTGAGTTTTATTGTTCGATAAAGCATGAAAAATAAAAGAAAATAAAATGGGACGATTAGGGTTTACATGAACTAGGGTTTGCTTGTTATCATTAAGGGTAATTAATGAAGTTATAATGATGAGCTAATGATGGGTTAAACCTAGGTTTAGGGTTTGTACTTGAATTATGCATATTTTGGTTCTTAATAAAAGTTTTGGGTTGGTTTTGTAAATTATGAAACTTAAGGGTTATTTTTGTAAACAGTAAAATACATGTACTAAACGTATAAAATAAGTGTGGGGGTTAAACGTGTAATTTTGGATACTTAGAGGGCCATTTGAATTGTTATTAAATTGAAAAGGGTACGTTTTGTAAATTCTAAAACCTTTGGGCTAAAATGGTAAAATCTGATAATATAAGGTTAGATCGTGAAATTAAAGATGTCAAAGGTGTAATTTGTAATTCTGAGTAATTATGGGTTCGACAAGTGTGAGTTGATTTTTGTAAGAGACACGCATGAGTTTTGAGATAACTTCGGTTTGTTTATCATATACGTTCTAGGTCAAAGTGGAAATCATTGAAAGAAGTCACATGTGAATTTAATGCGTATTAAGTAATATTAAAGAGTATGAGAAACCCTAGTACCTAAATAGGAAGTTGATTAGGGTTAAAAGCTAAATGTGCAAATTCGTTATTTCATGTAAGTTATCAAGGCTTGTGTAAACTATTTTGAAAAAGAGTCCTAAAAACCATTCTTGACATTTGTAAACCCTATACTTTGAAGAATGATTATATAAGTCCTCAAATAAGATAATTATTGCATTAAGCCTTTAAGTTTACTAATTGTCATTTCCAAATCTTAGGTTTGGTTAATAAATGATTTATACTTTAAAATGTTGAAATTCCTTCTATCACTAAAATGAGTATATTCTGACAACTCTAAGAATACTAATGAGATTAATCCGTTATAACATTAATGATGCTAATAAGTATTAAATAAATCATAATCCGTGTAGATTCGTTGAAGGAGACGCGACGTTACATCTTCATATTCCTACATTCGTTTGCTTTCCTCTCATTTGCTTTAAGGTACAGATATTCTGACCTTTTCAGTAAAGGTTCCTTATGATGTTCTTTTCGTTAGCTTTCCTATTTTACTTATTAGGGTTTCTGATGCCATTGCTATGAACCCTTTCCTGATTGTTTGACCTGTTGCTTATCTAAACTTATGTTTTATCGAACCATGCGATATCTGATTTGAACTTTATGTTAGGAAGACTTTGATGTGCATATTTGTTGAACCTTGTTATATTTGAATATGAACCTTATGATATGAGTTATCTGATATGTTATTTGCTATGAACACTAATGTGTCTTTTGAGCTGTTGCTTATCTGAACTTTGATTTTTGAATCATAAAACATTGATTTTGAACTATATGATATGAAGACTTTGATTTTGAAAACATGATTAAACATTTGATAAAATATGATCTATGTCAGTTTTGACATTCTAATTTGACCTAAGTTAGTTTGACACCCGAGCCAAATAATAACTAGTCATGGGGGTTCCATGTCCGTGTCAGTGATGCACCATTGACATGACTCTAGGGCAGTAGAGTGAAGTTCTGCCACGTCCCTTATCTATTATTTGTTATGAGCTCTAGTTTATATTATATGATCAATATATGTTTGTGGGGCGTATGGATGCATCCTAGATCTGATCTGTTGTTCGATATGATTTGTTAGGTGAATGATGTCGTGTGCAATACGCATCTTCATAAAACTCTGGGAGCTAGCTACTCCGACTTATTTTGAGATTGTTTCTATATAGTTATGATGTTTTTGATATGATATGTTTTGGGCTCGTGGTAGTTAACTAAATCTTTATTTGTTATTACTATGTTAAGTATTATGATTATGAATCGGTATGTTCAAATGCTTATGATTATGTGCTGGGTTTATTATATGTTCTTATATATGTGTATGCTTTTGTATGTTTATGTGATTACCGTTTACAATGCTAGGTTATGATTAATATGTTTAAACGGGATTTGCATGCTGTTATCTGATGTCATGTTAGTTTCTCGTTATGTGAATTCGTTGAACTGTGGGATGGATGTGTTAGTGTGAAAGTGAGTATTCTATAAGTTTAGTATGTATAATTTGTTCAGTTAATTTTGTGAACTTTGCTTATACGTTAGTGTTTTATCTGCCTATGTGACCTGCCATGCTTAAACTCTGCTGATGTTAGGATTTGATCTGAGAACTGGTTTAGCTTATGATATCTGTTTTGATAATTGCTAATGGTTATGCTATGTTTTGTTTGGTCTGTTTAATTATAATTTGTATACTATGTTTCTATTTGTTTGCGAGACTGCTATGTTTTGGACTGCTATTTACGCTGCTGCAATATTGATTTAAGTGTGTTAAGTGTAGGTTATCTAATTTGTTGAATGCCATGTTATTCTCTAGAAAGTGTTTCTGTTCGTCTTAGACTTTTCGTTTGGTTTATATGTAATCTATTTATTCTAGATATGTTGAGTGTTTGGTTGTTCTGATGTGTTTGTGTTTGTGTCATTAGTGTGCTATGAGATGTATAAATTGTTATGTGGTTGTTTGGATTTCTGTATGTTTGAGTTCCGCAGAATCCTAAAAGACTCCTCATTATCATTTTATTTTGATTTCGTCATTTGTATATTTTGTTTTGTTTAGCTTTTGTTTCGTTATATCTGTTCACTGAGCTTTGTAAGCTCAGCCGCATTTTCTTTTCCTGCGGCAGGTATTTTAAGCATTCAAGATGAGCTTATGGGATAGCTGATCTGGGTTGAGAGTAGAGACGAGAGCAAGATTTGATTATAGAGATCTTAGATTTATTTTGAAGTTTAGTTATTTATGTTTTCTTTCGAGTATTTTTGTAAGGTTTTCACTATTGTATAGTATTTAAGGTTCTGATATGAAACCGTATTGTGATATCTTTACCCTTGTCGGGTCGGGGTGTTACAATTTATGGTATCAGAGATCTAGGTTTTAGGACCCTTAGAGCTTAGGCTATGACCTGTGAGGATTGGGTAGATTTAGGATTTCCCTTCTGCATACTTTCCTTGCGTCCCCTATCGCACTTAGACTTTGCTAATAGTTGATTGTTCTTTTAGATGGTGATACCTCGTTGCTCTAGTTCACCTGATAGGAGCAATCAAGGACCTGCTAGACAACCTAAGGAGGAGACGAGGTGGGCCGTTGTTATTGCTAAAGGCTGCAAGAGGTTTGGTAGAGTGAAGCGAACCAACAAGAGGATACGAGTCCCGGCCTATATGTGGCCATGCACAATCGAGGAGAAGCTGACCTTGAAGGACGTGGACGGAAAAGTAGCAGAGGAGTACGAAACTAAAGTTGTTGACAACCAAGGTTTCACCACTAAGTATCATGATAGATGTCCAAAGTTCGTTGAAGATGGAGGAGTAAGTTTGACTAAGAATCGCGATCTGTATGCTTTCGTGGACCGTGTGCCGGAAGAGGAGGAAAGGAATCGGAGAAACGATTTTGCTAGCCGCTTATTACCGCAGCGCGAAGGAAATAGGAACGGATGGATAAGTGAGGAAGAAGAGGAGGAAGAAGAAGATGAGGAAGAATACGAGGTGGACTCGGATTTGGAGTCTACGGCTACTAGTAGGTTTAATCCGACTCAAGGATAGGAATTTGCGCTCCTGATTTGTTGCCCTCGTTTTGAGAAATTTTTGACATTGGATTTTGGGTTAGGTCCTTTTGTTTCATTAGATGATTGAATCTTGGATTATTAAGTTTTATTTTGGGAGCTCATCTTATGACGATTTCGCAAATTTTGTTTGATTAATGGAAATGAAACAAAATTTTGATAGTATAGTTCCTGTTCGTTGTTTTCTTTCTGATAGATTCATTGAGTTTCCGTTAGTCCTCATAAGTTTCGTCTGCTATTTATTTTCTATATGATGTTGTTTTATTACCTTTTGAACATATATGACCATCATGATGGTATACTCATGTGGATTTGGCCTGTTATAGTAGGTTACTTGTTATCTGTATATTATCTCTATGTGTTGTGTTTTGCTCTGATATTAGTTAGGTGTGGTTGTCATGACCCGAGACCGAATATAGTGACAATAAGAACTTGTTATGTGATGCAAGTATTATGACGCCTGATCAACGTGATAATACCGAGATCATATAATTTGAACTTATTGAAATTATATGACGTCTGGGAAATGCCTGTGGTTGATATGTGTATGGAATTTGACTTGTATTCGTTAGTTGGTACTTTTCATATTTGAGTTGAGACTCTGTACCTGATTGTGAGATTTTCATCGATATCTGTTACATATAAGTTTTGTACCATTGGGATCCGAAGTTGTTATTATCCGTGTAAACCTATAGATTGTTATGCCTGCCTTAGATTGGTATGTCTCCACATACTCCTGCGATTAGTAAGACCGCTAGGATTCATTCCATCTATGCATATGATAGTTTTCATCATTAGATACCTGTGTAAGTAGAGCGTGTTTTTGAATTTTCCTTATCTCATCTTTTACTGCTAATACTTTATAAGTATATGATTAGCGTTCGTCGTCTATTCCTTGAAGTTCCGAAATCCACATTTGTCGCTGTGCTGTTTCGTCTTGTTCAATTTCGAGGACGAAATTTTATTTTAGAGGGGAAGAAATTGTAATACCTGAATTTCTAAAATTCACAAAAAGACCAAAATACCCTTATGATCAAAAGTAAGAATAATTAATTAACAGAATACCAAATAAGCTATGTAAATTCAGAAAATTTTTAAAAAATATCACATATGATCCAAATAAATTTTAAAGACTTTGTAAAGATCATTCTTATAGTTTATAATATTTATAAAATCGTTTTTGTGTTTTGTATATACATAGCCGAATATATTTAATTAGTTTTATAAAAGAATTTAATTAATAAAAGCCCAATACAATTTATAAAAGTTAGATTTCATTTATTAAAAGTCCATTACAATATTAAGCCCACAAGAAAATTAGAAAATCATATAAATACATAATATACGGTTCATTCTATCCCTAATACTCGATTATACCTAAACCGACTCTAAAACCCTACAAAATTCGACATCCAGTTTCCAAGGCTTAAAGCTATTTTTCTTGGACGAGTTTGAAGGTGAAGAAGGTGTTAAAAATCTAGTTCGAGGTCCTAAGGTGCTGGTTTGATCGTGGTTAGTTTCTTGGTCGATTAGGGTTTCGCCGAGTAGAAGTTTTGGTTTCCTTTGTTCTAATGCCCAAATCTCATCAAGGGTATGTTTCTAATGTTACTTTCAGTCCTACAAGTCATTTAGAACCTGTAAAAATTGGTCATGCATAATTAACAAGTCGCACGAAATTGTTTTGGATTAAAAACCCTAAAAACGTATTAAATAGCGAATGAGCTTATAATAATTTTTAGGATCATGATTTGATTTTTCTAGAAGCTCTTACATGTTATACGACCTGAAGAAAATACATAATTGTGAATTCGAAGCTTGTGTGAATTGTCTTGAGTTTTATTGTTCGATAAAGCATGAAAAAGAAAAGAAAATAAAATGGGACGATTAGGGTTTACATGAACTAGGGTTTGCTTGTTATCATTAAGGGTAATTAATGAAGTTATAATGATGAGCTAATGATGGGTTAAACCTAGGTTTAGGGTTTGTACTTGAATTATGCATATTTCGGTTCTTAATAAAAGTTTTGGGTTGGTTTTGTAAATTATGAAACTTAAGGGTTATTTTTGTAAACAGTAAAATACATGTACTAAACGTATAAAATAAGTGTGGGGGTTAAACGTGTAATTTTGGATACTTAGAGGGCCATTTGAATTGTTATTAAATTGAAAAGGGTACGTTTTATAAATTCTAAAACCTTTGGGCTAAAATGGTAAAATCTGATAATATAAGGTTAGATCGTGAAATTAAAGATGTCAAAGGTGTAATTTGTAATTCTGAGTAATTATGGGTTCGACAAGTGTGAGTTGATTTTTGTAAGAGACACGCATGAGTTTTGAGATAACTTCAGTTTGTTTATCATATACGTTCTAGGTCAAAGTGGAAATCATTGAAAGAAGTCACATGTGAATTTAATGCGTATTAAGTAATATTAAAGAGTATGAGAAACCCTAGTACCTAAATAGGAAGTTGATTAGGGTTAAAAGCTAAATGTGCAAATTCGTTATTTCATGTAAGTTATCAAGGCTTGTGTAAACTATTTTGAAAAAGAGTCCTAAAAACCATTCTTGACATTTGTAAACCCTATACTTTGAAGAATGATTATATAAGTCCTCAAATAAGATAATTATTGTATTAAGCCTTTAAGTTTACTAATTGTCATTTCCAAATCTTAGGTTTGGTTAATAAATGATTTATACTTTAAAATGTTGAAATTCCTTCTATCACTAAAATGAGTATATTCTGACAACTCTAAGAATACTAATGAGATTAATCCGTTATAAAATTAATGATGCTAATAAGTATTAAATAAATCATAATCCGTGTAGATTCGTTGAAGGAGACGCGACGTTACATCTTCATATTCCTACATTCGTTTGCTTTCCTCTCATTTGCTTTAAGGTACAGATATTCTGACCTTTTCAGTAAAGGTTCCTTATGATGTTCTTTTCGTTAGCTTTCCTATTTTACTTATTAGGGTTTCCGATGCCATTGCTATGAACCCTTTCCTGATTGTTTGACCTGTTGCTTATCTAAACTTATGTTTTATCGAACCATGCGATATCTGATTTGAACTTTATGTTAGGAAGACTTTGATGTGCATATTTGTTGAACCTTGTTATATTTGAATATGAACCTTATGATATGAGTTATCTGATATGTTATTTGCTATGAACACTAATGTGTCTTTTGAGCTGTTGCTTATCTGAACTTTGATTTTTGAATCATAAAACATTGATTTTGAACTATATGATATGAAGACTTTGATTTTGAAAACATGATTAAACATTTGATAAAATATGATCTATGTCAGTTTTGACATTCTAATTTGACCTAAGTTAGTTTGACACCCGAGCCAAATAATAACTAGTCATGGGGGTTCCATGTCCGTGTCAGTGATGCACCATTGACATGACTCTAGGGCAGTAGAGTGAAGTTCTGCCACGTCCCTTATCTATTATTTGTTATGAGCTCTAGTTTATATTATATGATCAATATATGTTTGTGGGGCGTATGGATGCATCCTAGATCTGATCTGTTGTTCGATATGATTTGTTAGGTGAATGATGTCGTGTGCAATACGCATCTTCATAAAACTCTGGGAGCTAGCTACTCCGACTTATTTTGAGATTGTTTCTATATAGTTATGATGTTTTTGATATGATATGTTTTGGGCTCGTGGTAGTTAACTAAATCTTTATTTGTTATTACTATGTTAAGTATTATGATTATGAATCGGTATGTTCAAATGCTTATGATTATGTGCTGGGTTTATTATATGTTCTTATATATGTGTATGCTTTTGTATGTTTATGTGATTACCGTTTACAATGCTAGATTATGATTAATATGTTTAAACGGGATTTGCATGCTGTTATCTGATTTCATGTTAGTTTCTCGTTATGTGAATTCATTGAACTGTGGGATGGATGTGTTAGTGTGAAAGTGAGTATTCTATAAGTTTAGTATGTATAATTTGTTCAGTTAATTTTGTGAACTTTGCTTATACGTTAGTGTTTTATCTGCCTATGTGACCTGCCATGCTTAAACTCTGCTGATGTTAGGATTTGATCTGAGAACTGGTTTAGCTTATGATATCTGTTTTGATAATTGCTAATGGTTATGCTATGTTTTGTTTGGTCTGTTTAATTATAATTTGTATACTATGTTTCTATTTGTTTGTGAGACTGCTATGTTTTGGACTGCTATTTACGCTGCTGCAATATTGATTTAAGTGTGTTAAGTGTAGGTTATCTGATTTGTTGAATGCCATGTTATTCTCTAGAAAGTGTTTCTGTTCGTCTTAGACTTTTCGTTTGGTTTATATGTAATCTATTT
This sequence comes from Chrysanthemum seticuspe, assembly GCA_019973895.1. Lineage (NCBI taxonomy): Eukaryota > Viridiplantae > Streptophyta > Magnoliopsida > Asterales > Asteraceae > Chrysanthemum > Chrysanthemum seticuspe. The sequence continues at coordinate 160,922,816 of BPTQ01000007.1, read as the reverse complement.
ATTCTAGATATGTTGAGTGTTTGGTTGTTCTGATGTGTTTGTGTTTGTGTCATTAGTGTGCTATGAGATGTATAAATTGTTATGTGGTTGTTTGGATTTCTGTATGTTTGAGTTCCGCAGAATCCTAAAAGACTCCTCATTATCATTTTATTTTGATTTCGTCATTTGTATATTTTGTTTTGTTTAGCTTTTGTTTTGTTATATCTGTTCACTGAGCTTTGTAAGCTCAGCCGCATTTTCTTTTCCTGCGGCAGGTATTTTAAGCATTCAAGATGAGCTTATGGGATAGCTGATCTGGGTTGAGAGTAGAGACGAGAGCAAGATTTGATTATAGAGATCTTAGATTTATTTTGAAGTTTAGTTATTTATGTTTTCTTTCGAGTATTTTTGTAAGGTTTTCACTATTGTATAGTATTTAAGGTTCTGATATGAAACCGTATTGTGATATCTTTACCCTTGTCGGGTCGGGGTGTTACACCAGTAATGAGTTACCCCATACGTATAACAGCACAAATTAAAAGTCCATGTGACCACTCGTACACCATCTGTAGAAATGAGATGAGGGACCAGCAGTAACGAGATGTTAGTAGGAACCAAATATGATCAGTATAAAATTACCAGTATACGATAATAACCCATCAAGATTGACCCCACCGACCAGTCAATCACAAAGAGCTAATTAAAAATACCACGAATGACCAGCAGTAATTGTGACCAGGAACCCTACGTGATAAAATAATATACCCTAGTTATATCTGCAATAAGAAAGAACTAGGGACCACCAAGATCAGAAGCAACTTCCAAACGTTTCAAAAACACTCACCGACCAAATACTGCGTTTCAATTTATTTCGAGCCCCACAATCAACAACCACCGTCCATGTGATTTGATTAGCCAAAAATATCACACTAATATAAACCCATGGACCAATCAAAAAAATGAGTCCCACGTAATTCCACCAATCACACGATGAGACCACAATAAAAATTATACAATACGCCACATTGAATTCGAGCCCCATATTTGAATATCAATGTATGAATGAGAATATATTAAAAGTCTTCGCATAAACATAATCAATCACGATCAGAATTAAAATAATGATCGACCAAATAACAATACCGATTACCTTATAAAACTGCTTCGTCATCAAAACTGCTTTCTGCTGCCTCTTTTCTCCCATCTGCTGCATAAACCCTAATGACATGAAAACCTTATAAACCCTAGATCGAGAGCCACGAGGCTCTGATACCAATTGTAAAATCCAAGATCCGGACTTAACTAGGGTATGAGTAACATTGATTGATTGAATGCACAACGGAATAGAATAACACAATTAACATTACTAATAAGGTTTTCTTTATTAATTAAAACAAAGAAAGTACTATAACTATTATACACACGCTATAATCGTATGTCTAGACTCTCATTGAAGAGTTTTACTATGAGTTGAAATGAAATGGATAATGATAAACTAGATGCCTACCCTCTTTATATAGTAGAGGGAGGTTACATAAACCCTAATTGTAGCTTACTAACAAAGCTACCTAATAAATTATAAAAGAGACTGTTAGGTCACTAGTTTTACAACACAAGCTTATAAGAGAAGAGATAGAGGCGGATGAACAAGCTAAGCACACACACACTCACGTATAATATGAAACGGTTATGCAAAGAGAATGAGTGAGAGAAAAACTTGAACAACCAACCCTCAAATGAGGGTTTACAATAGTTTATATAGGCAAGGAGCTAGGGCAACACTCCCTCTCCTTCCCTATTCCTTATTGGGCTTGGGCCTCAGCTTATGGGCCTTCTACATAAGCTGGACCTTAAACAAACATAAAGGCCATAATAAAGCTACCTATTACATATGAAATATAAATACTTGAAATACTGTTTAGGAGTGATTCCAACAATCTCCCCCTCAAGTATATATGAATGTAAACGGTGAAGGCGTTGATGTAATAGTAGCGGTGACGTCTTCTGACATTCTTCTTTCTTGTAAGAGGAATTGTCTTGATTCGAACAATCTCCCCAGTGTAGAGAGATTGTTATCTTTGAACAGTTATGTTTTGACGTCATCTTTAACTTTGTTCTTTGATCATTGTTCTTTGTGGTGAAAGTGATAGTATGTTGTTGTCTGCATCAGTCTGACTCAGGTCTGCTTAGCTGCTCCAGTGTCTCCACGTCATTCTTCAACATGCTCACACGCTCTTTGACGTTGAAAATCAATACTGATGAAGTTCTGTAAGTCTTTAACTTTGTAGATTCTTTGATTGATGAAGAATCATTCTGACTGTTATGTTGCATTCGAATAGAACTTTCATTAGTGATGATGTTGGCGTGAGCATGAGAAGAATCAGCACTATCATCCCGCTCCGGAGCTTCCATAAGAAGAAAACATTGCAAACGGTTAGTAATAAGCGGTTTCCGGCACTTACAAGTTTGAACTTCGAGAGTGTTAACAGCATAGTGTGAAAACACAACTCTAATTCTTACAAAGGCCGTTCCTGAACTGGAGTCCCACAAGTGAGATAACGCGATGTACCGAAGTACATCTACAGTTCAGATGAGTCGCTGAGGTACACCGAAGCATCACCTCACGACTGTAGACCGTTTGAGACACACTCCGCGTAATCCACGGGGAGTTACCGAAGTGACCTGCTGTCAGGGTTGTTTGATGTTGACCCTGGCAGGAGTTTCCATTCAATCACTGAGGATCACAGATGTGAACCTCTCATAAATGTTCTCGACAGATTGCTAAGATCTGTGAAGGACTCGATATGAACCACTGAATCACTGAAGATCTTATTTGTTGATCAACAAGTGATTAAATGTCAAGTGTTCCTAAGAGATCTTTTGATGAATCTCGTGGCTCTAGACTCAATAGTACGTTTTGGTTTTCCTGATTGGAGACTAGGGAGAGGGTCTCCTTCTTCAATACCAGCGATCTCTAAGAGAAAGCCAATAGATTATGTAGGGTTCCCTGTGAGAATGAAACAAGCTTCTGTTGAGAGAAACTTGAGTGGCTAAGAAGGTTTAGTGCATGCGTCATTGGGTCCATGACGACTTTTAATCTTCAATACCAGTGTCACTAAGTGACAACCAGTAGCATATGAATTGAACCCGGTGTCTGCCCTAAGTTGAATAATCTGGAGGGCTATTTCTTTTCACCCTTTACTTTACATTTCTTTTTGATTCTTCAACTCCTTCTTTCTCCGATTCTCATTTTCTCCTTTTTATAATCATTCCTAAGGACTTCTAACACTAACTAATGGTAGTGTCCTTGGGTAGATCCCTCCGGCTCTGGCGGATCATAGGACGGTTATTCCTAACCTTAGTCACCTTATGACTCCATGACTATCCTATGTTTGCCATTATAACCACTGTAAGTTAAAATATCTCTCAAAGGGTTTGTAAATGAAAAACATGTTTGAACCACAGTGAGAGATAAGTTTTTGCATAAATACTCCCCCTCCACATGTGCTTAATAGTTTTAAAGGTTAAATGCACAGTGAGGAAAGAGCGCGCACTTTTTGAATTGATTCACTGAAGATAGACAATCTCCCGCGAGACACGGTTACGTTGAATAGTTAAAGAGATACATTGTCAGCTTTTAGGTGACAACTAGCTCTAATAACTATCTTGAAGGTGTAGACAAACCTCGAAAGGTTGTCATACCCGTCAGAGTTCATGTCTATCAATAGTTTCTCGAATGGTACTTTCTACTTGGACAAGTCCTTTGCGAGACACGTTTACATCACTAGCGAACTAGCTTGAAATTATTACCCGTCCAGGACAAGTCTTTTCGAGTTACTAACAGTTTAGTACCGTCAATTCGTAGGTTAAGTCTGAGGTACACAGATTCATTTGCATTTTGTACAACATATTTCTTATCACATAATTTTCTCCCCCTCAAAAATGGCATATAAGATGTTATTTTTGAAACATTTTGAGAATAAATATTACCATTTTGAGTGTTGCGGGAAGAGTGACCACTGTGAACAATTTATGAACAAAGTTTTTATCAAATACTCCCCCTCAACTAGTGATATAAATGGTTGAGGTTTTGAAATCATATGGGGAAGTACTTGTCTTTTTTGAGCAAAACCTTGAAAAATGAAAGGTTTGATAGGTTTTACTCAAAAAATTAAGAAGCTTTCGCTCCTTTTATAAGGATTGTGGCACTGAGGCGTACCACAGGGTCCTTTCTTGACCATTACGGGTTGTACACTGTTATGTGTGCACAAGCCATTCACATATATAATCATACATCCAAAATCATATGAAGGAAACAATTCAAGGGGTACCAGGAAGTGCAGTGATGTTCCCAGGAGTGCGCACAGGGCGTTGAAAGCCGGTGATGTTTCTCCTGGGTTGACCACCAACATAGCTCTCCAAGCGTCTGAACTGATCCCTTCTGAACAACCGTTCATCAATCATGGTGATGATCCTTCTCACATCCCTTCTATCCTGAGAGTTCCAGCGCTTAGGATTCCCAACCTTCAAGCGTATATCCTTCAATCTGTACGCCAATCCATCCCTAACCATCTTCAAGGTATGATCCCCGAATTTATGGAGCTCACTACACGCCATTAAGCAGTTTCTGCGAAGTTCACTGCGGTAAACAATGCCGAAAGGTTTGCTGATGAGCGTAAGTTGTTTGAGCTGGTTGATGTCAGGAAGATCAAGCTGTGGTGGAGTGAAGTTTACACGTTTCTGATATGATTCAACAGCCATCTGGATATCTTCGACACGTTCTTTGATCACAATGCGTCTAATGAAGATGAGAACTGACTTGATAAATTCACGTTGAACTTCAGTCGAGAATTGTCTCATACGACCCTGTACTTTGGCAAGGTACAAGTCTTCGATGTCGTTGAGGGACAAGTTCTCAAAGTCAGCCTCTGAGAATTCATAGTCCTGTTCATCTTGTCGTTTGACTATGATATTCTTCAAGAATGTGTAGTCCCACTTATACTTGAGATCAATGTGTTTGATGGCCACGATGTCCTTTGAGCAATACACTTCATGTTGAGACTTTTGAACCAGGCAGCTTCTGTAGTAGATTCTTCGGCGTTCAGGCCAATGATGAATCCCATACAATGCATCTTGGTCGTATGCTTGCACGTTGTCAGAAAACAAGTGATTTGCACGTTCCTCGATAGCTATGCAGTTTGAGTAAATAGCCGCTGGGAATGGAAGAGTCAGTGATGTAGCGTATTTTCGTGAACCATCGCCACCATGGAGAAGAAATTCCAGGTCTGTGTTGAAGAAATATCTGAAGGGAATCCTTGGTTCATCTGGTTGGCCGATTGTTGGTAGAGGTTTGGTCCAGTCAGTGTAATATGGAGGGTTGTTCCTTTTAGTGAAGTCGATGTTTGCTTCTGGGTTGAGCCAATCCATGTTGTTAGACATGGCTCGAGCAATGTTTTCAAGGTGATATTCAACCTCGATTGCACTTTCCGAGCTGTTTTTCAACAGAAGGAATGCGTCATTCTTGATGCGCTTCAACTCGGATTTCGTCATCTTCTTCACACGGAATCTTTCTTGCAAGATTTTTGCATGCTCCAAGGTACTACCGTCTACCAATTCTTGACCTTCTTCAGGGTAGGGAGTGTCGTTAACAAGAGTAGAAAACCAATCAAATTCTGCAGTTTTATCGTCATCAAGCCATGATACGACGTCATTCAGAGTCGTTTTCTTCTTCTGTTTTGAAGGCCTTGATGATGATTTTGGTTTCTGCACTTGTTTTGGTGAGGTGGGTTGTTGTCGGGGCTCAAGGACCTCTTCATCGTCACCACCCGTGAACTCAAAGTAGTCACCTGTTTTATGAGTCAGGGGTGGTAACTCGGAATCGTCCCGAGGTTTATCAGTAGAAGACTGAGGTGATGGAGACTTAGGTTGAGAAGAAGTCCGATGTGGAGGAGGTGGCATAGATGTAGATTGACCAGACTGCTTGTGACGTTTAGGTGCAGAGTCCTTATCCTTATCATCGTCATCTCTTGGTCGTTTGGATTGAATGGCTGACTCCTTGCATGATGATCTGAGTTGATAGTCAAGTAGAATTTCGAAAAATTTAGCTTCATCTGAAGTAAACGTTCCAGATCTCTTTGACATTTGCATCACAAGTTTAGCGATTAACTCAGATTCAGAGAGATCAGCTTCTTTTGCCATTGTATGTTTGACCAATGCTACGATGTTAGGGGTGAGTTGTCTGGAAAATACTTCTTTTGTCACACTAGGGACAGTGTCGAGAAGAAACTTGTGGGTTTGTTCTCTTGCTGACTTCACCAGTTCCTTTTGGACTTTTGGAACGATATCCTGAAGGTACTTTTGAGTGTAACCTTCAATCATTTCATTTAGTTCCCCCTGACGATGACTTCTCATGAATTCCTGAATAGCTTTCCTATCTTTCCGCATCTCGTCATTCTCATCATGTAAGTACTGCATTTGTTCAGCATACCAATTAAGTTTTCTTTGAAGCATGTCCTTCTTTCTAACTTGTTTGACAGCTTTCACAATTCTTGCATGTGTTTGAGAAATCCAAGACTTTGGTGGTTTCTTCACGGATTTGGATGATGATCTGGTTGACTTAGTTGATGGTGGTGGTGATGAATGAGATGAAGAGTCCGATGATGAGGAGACATGAGGAGACTTCATGTCCTTAGGAGTTTCTGAGGTTTTCTCCTTTGAGTGAGTTGGACTGTCTAGAAGAAACTTTGTATAATCATCCTCGTCATCCTTAGACTTTTCTTTCTCAGTTTCCTGTTTCTCAAAATCATACACAATGGTGTCTTCAACAGGCGGTTGTTGTTGCAGAAGAGTGGTGGCACCAGATCCCTTATCGGGTTGATTAACCGCATCAGGATCTGGAGAGGAGTGGGCAGCACCACTTGATCCTCCGGGGCCACCCATTTGTTCTTTAGCAAATTCAGCGGCCTTTTGAATGTGTCGGACGTTGTGAAACTTTTTCCTGTATGATTTGTCCAATTGCTCTTCTTCTTCTTCTTCAGAGCTCTCATCATAAGGTACAATAGCTGGAGTCTTCCCCTTTTCTTGGACAGCTGGAGGACTTGGAGGTTTCGTCACTGAGGCAGGTGTTTCGGTGGCAGTTGCAGAGAAATGAACCTCTTCATCTGTCTCAGTATCTTCAGAGCTCTCATCCCTAAGTTGTCTTTGTGGTTCAAGTGTGGGAATAGGTTCGGCTTCCTTTACGGGAACACTCCTTTTAGAAGGAACTTTCCTTTTAGGTACCTTCCTTTGACTCACAGAACTTGTTGTGCTTCCTGCACTTCCTCTTCTGGTTCTCCTGACAGGTGTTCCAGAAGATTTTTCGTCAAGATGACCAACTTTGCCTTGTCTAACTGCTTCCAGATATCTCTTGTACGTTTCGAGCTTTTTGACATCTTCAGTTAGAAGGAAATCTGGCAGCACAGCACCTTCTTTCTTTGTGGACGTTTCCTTGATTCTGACAGAGAGAATAGGTTCCGTCAACATGTCGTGATTGTCGGGGTCATTGAGCCTCTTGGGAATATCAGGATGAAGTCCAAGTGCTCTCTGTATCAACAGTTTAGTATATCTGATGTAGGGAATCTTTGAGCCAAGTTTGCTGAGAAATGACATCATGTCATCCCAAATCAGAGCTTCAATAGCGATGTGTTTCATGTTGACGAATGCCCAAAATATTTGCAGTTCTATGAGCTTAGGATGCTCATAGCCGCTATCACGACCAGAAACAGACTTGGTGATGATCATGTAGAGTGTTCTCCATGGTTGAGGAATACTCTTAAGCTCCACGTGAGAGTGCTTGGTGATTACTCCTGTAGCCTCATCATAACCGATATTGATTAAGAATTGGAGAGTTAACTCTTCAGCAGGTGTGGCATAAAGTTTGGTTGGATTGACTTCAGGAATAAGGAGAGCAGCCCTTAAGTCTGCAGGTGTAATGGTGACTTGTTTGTGGTTCAGAGTCACCGTCACAACAGTCCTTCCTTTGACCCGTTCCATAGTGTTCCAGAACTGTTGGATGTAGATCTCAAGAATGGTTGCAGAGTGAGTAAGCATGTTCTGATACGGATGAGTCCTCAGAATATCGATAGCAATAAGACATGAAGATTCAGAGCAAGTAAGGGTGTCAAAGTCAACACGGAGGTTATTCTTTCCTATCTTCATTGGATAGCCATGAGGATAGATATCAGCAATGGAGAGAACTTCAGGTGCATCCACATTCATTTGTTCAGCCATGTCGTGATCTGAAATAACATTAGCCAAGAGAACCAACATATCGAAAGACATAATGTTAGTCAACAGAAGGTCTTATTGTCTAGTTATTGAATGTGTAGTGATAATGATTGTTACGAGTCCTAAGTCACTTGTATGTTCAATAGTTCAATGCTATCGTGAAATGTTTCGTGAGTTAGTTAACTTTAAGTTTTAAAGTTTATTTTATCACTTATTGTTCACAACATATCAAACGATTTAAGTTTATTAGTGACATTTTTGGATTCGTGATGATATGATTAGTTTATCTACAAGTTTGTACAAGTAACAATTCATCATGAAGGACAATCCAGGGTTAAGCGTAGTTTTGGCAAAGTTATGCGTAGACAGGTATGATATATGCTTAGGCGTAGACTTACGCGTAGAATCCTATCTTACGCGTAAGAAATGTTACGCGTAGGAAAAAGAGACCTTATGCGTAGAGCTTATGCGTAGGCATATATTAACCTTACGCGTAAGGCTACTCGTAAGAGTTTGACCTTATGCGTAGAGGTCACTGTTTACGCATATCCTTCACAGGATACGCGTAGTCCATTGTAGAACCTTAAGCGTAGAAGCTACGCGTAAGACAGGTCTTACGCATAACAAGCTACGCGTAAGGTGATCCTTATGCGTAGATTAATAACCACCTTGATTCTGAATATTACGTGTTGCAAGCCTGAAATAAACCCATCAAATCATCAACATTAACACATACATACGTTTTAACAACAGATCATGGCAATAACATATGTTACACAGTTATGCGTAGAATTGCATACGCGTAGACTAAACCCTAGATCTACGCGTATGGATTCTAGCCATAGATCAAGCACCAAACTTTTTCTGGTATATCATAGACGTTGTGAGAGCATGTAGACCAAGTTTTAACACTTATTATGCAGTGAATCAAAAACACCCAAAGTTTATGAACTTTAAACCCTAGTTTCGAATTGATGACCAATTCGTGTTTCTGGGTGGCTATAGACTATGGAAATCATCAATTCAACAATGCAAAAGCATAACCCAACAGTCTTTAAGACCAAAACACTTCACATTTGAAAATACCCAAATCGGCTTATAAACCCTAATTTTCAAAAATTATCAATTAGTGAATCTGGGTGGATTTTGAAGGTTAATAAAGTATCATTGATGTATTATGATCGTTTAGACACAATCATTTCACCCCAAATACACACGTATTGATTGTGTGTTCTTACGCATAAGCGTAGAACACAAAATCACGCGTAGAACATGTTTTAGCCGTAGGATTTACTTGAGATTCAAAACCATTGTTCAAAAACATGATCCAAACACAGAAACACTTACAAAATGATGATCTGAAACACGGATTTCTTGAGTGAATATTATGCGTAGGATGATAATAGGTGTTTTGTAATAAATGTGAAGTGAAAGTTAGGTGGAGGAGTTTTATTTAAAATAACTTTAAGTTTTTGACAGTTTTGGTCCCTCCACCTTTTCCATTTTCATCCAAAGCCTTTTAACTTTCAATTTTGGTTACCAAATGAAGATTTTAGGAAACTTGACGTCACTCCCCCTCGACTTGAGAAAATAATGAAAGGTTATTAATTAAAGTCCGAGGAGTGTCTATGAACCAGGAAATTTACCATCATTTGTAAAAGAATCAACCGAGATGTGATAACATGCAAGTACACAGATGTTTTGAAGCAGTTAATGGATTATTTTCTCCCCCTCAACACTTGATCGGAAAAATACTGAATTTTGAAAGATAAAAGTGTTGACGGAAGAAATGTACTTGCCATGTTGAAAGAAATATAGATTGGGAGAATATTTTTGTTGTTTTATCTGATTTTATATTTTTGTATTTTGTTTTTGAAAAATTTATTTACAAAAGATGTTTTGGTGTTTGACAGGTTTTTAAGACTGTTTTAAGAGGTCATCCAATTCCTCTTGAGTCAAACACCTCATACCAATTCGGTGGACCAACTCATTAAACCTAGCGGGAGGCAAGGCTTTGGTGAGCAGATCTGCCAACTGGTATTCAGTACCCACAAAGTATAATTCAACGGTACCCTGTTCCACGTGGTCCTTGATGAAATGATAGCGTAGATCGATGTGCTTTGATTTCGAGTGCTGAACTGAGTTGCACGAGATTGCAATGGCACTCCGATTGTCGCAGTACATCGGGATTCTGTCAAATACGTAACCATAGTCTTTGAGTTGTGTTCTCATCCAAATGACTTGAGCACAACACGCGGACATGGCTACATATTCTGCTTCGGTTGATGACAGCGATGTACAATCCTGCTTCTTAGATTGCCAAGACACCAGTTTATCACCGAGAAATTGTAGAGCTCCTGAAGTACTTTTCCTTGAGTCTAAGCATCCTGCGTGATCAGCGTCTGAAAAAGCGATTAGTTCAAAACCAGAATCCTTCGGATACCAGATCCCCAAGTTAATGGTTCCCTTGATGTATCGGAGGATTCTTTTAGCCTCAGAGAGGTGGGTTTCAGTTGGTCGCGACTGATAACGGGAGCATAGATAAACGGCAAAGACAATATCAGGTCTGCTAGCTGTTAGATACATGAGAGACCCAATAATACTTCGGTATTTGGTGGGGTCAACTAATTTCCCATGTAAATCAGCATCTAGCTTCTTGGTATGAGTCATTGGTGTGGCATAAGTATCACAGGTTTTCATTCCAAATTTGTTTAACAATTCAAGGGCATATTTGGACTGACTCAAGAAAATACCACGGGGTGATTGATGAACTTGCAATCCTAGAAAGAACGTAAGTTCACCCATCATGGACATTTCAAAATTTTTCTTCATGAGTTTTGCAAAAGCGATCGAAAACTTTTTATGTGTTGACCCAAAAATGATGTCATCCACGTAAATTTGAACAATTAAGATGTGTGCCCCGTGATATTGTATAAAAAGAGTTGGGTCAACCGAGCCTTTGGTGAAATTATTGGCAATGAGGAAAGATGATAGCTTATCGTACCATGCCCGAGGGGCTTGTTTGAGACCATATAGAGCTTTGTTCAGTTTGTAGACATGGTTCGGGAACTCAGGATCAACGAATCCGTCTGGTTGGCTGACATAAACCGTTTCTTTAAGTTGCCCATTGAGAAACGCCGTTTTGACATCCATCTGATAGACCGTCATGTTCATATGAGCCGCGAACGCGAGAAATATCCGAACAGCCTCAAGACGAGCAACCGGAGCAAAAGATTCTTCAAAGTCTATTCCTTCTTCCTGACGATAACCCTTAGCAACTAGACGTGACTTGTTTCGGATGACGTTCCCTTCAGCATCCAATTTGTTTTTCCAAATCCATTTTAGACCAATGACGTAGACCCCTGTTGGTCTTTCAACCAGTTCCCATACTTCAAGACGTTTGAATTGGTTGAGTTCTTCTTGCATGGATTCAATCCAGTTGTCTTTTGTCATTGCATCCTTAATGTTTTTAGGTTCAGATTGGCAGACAGTGAGTGCATAAATGCAGTGTTCACCATCTGAGTGAAGACGTTGTCTCATAACGACTGGTTGATTCGGGTTGCCAATAATATTAGCCAGAGGATGGTATTTAGTCCATCTATGTGTAGAGGGTTGATGTTGGTATACATTGTGCAGATTCTGAGGATTCAAATGGTTTGTTGAAGATTCCGCAACATCTGGTGCAGCAGTCTCATTTGCAAACGGGTTGAAGAACGCATTTGGATCAAAATCTGCAGGTGGGGGTACTTCATTCAGAATATCATCAGCTGGTTCATCATTGTTGGAAGCAGTGTGTTCAACTGTTGTGTTGGAGTCAATTGGTGTAGGTGCATCTTCAACAGTAGTTGTTGTAGCAGGTGTATCAGGTATAGGAATATTATCAGGTTGTGCAGCGGAAACAGCGGATACACCAGGAGCACGTTCATCAATGTCGTCACAGAACAGAGGAGCAAATAACCGTTCCATTTGTTGACGAGTTAGCTGAGGGCTTTCTTCAGCTGATGATGGGGGTTGAGGGAAGTTTAAACGGTTGTGACCGGGTTCTAAGCTGTTATACTCAGAAGCCATTTCCGTGAGTTCATCGAAATGAGCATGAATCGTTTCCATTACCTCCTTAGTTCGACGATTCCAGATTCGGAAACCTTTAGAATTGTCACAGTATCCAATGAAGACTCCAATATCAGCTTTGGCCTTTAGCTTTCCAAAATCATCACGATCATTATTTGGATAGCAAAGGGATCCAAATACATGAAAGTGTTTGAGGTTCGGTTTATAGTTGTGGACAAGCTCGAAAGGTGTTTTGTTGTGGTGTTTTGTGATCATAGAACGGTTTTGAGTATAGCATGCAGTAGATACAGCTTCTGCCCATAAGTAATCTGGAAGTTTAGCATTGATTAACATTGTTCTTGGAGCTTCCACTAACGTTCGGTTTCGTCTTTCAACAACTCCGTTTTGTTCAGGTGTCCGTGCAATAGATGTTTGATGCTGAATTCCCACTTTCTCATAAAATTCACGAAGGGTTTTGTTAACAAATTCAGTTCCTTTGTCTGTTCTGATGATTCTGACGGTGTTGCGGAGCTGAACCTGTATCTTTGTGAGAAAGGTGATGATCATTTGTGGAGCTTGGTCTTTGCTACGAAGAAAGTAGACCCAAGTCCATCGTGAGTAGTCATCAACAATTACTAAGATGTAGCATTTGCCATTGATCGTTTGCACGCGCATCGAGCCACACAAATCCATGTGAAGAAGATGAAGCACATGCTGAGAGCTGTGTTCCACCTTTGAAGGAAAATGAGCACGAGTGCTTTTCCCTTGTTCACAGGCTGAGCAAAGGTGATCTTTTGAATACCGGAATCGTGGGAGTCCTTCAACTAGTTTGTGTCGAGCAAGGTTGGTGATGGTTTGAAAGTTTAGATGTGAGAGACGATGGTGCCATAGCCAGGATTTTGTAGATGTTGCCTTTGAAAGTAAGCAAATGGGAGAGGAAGCAACCATGTCTTTCATAGAGATAGTGTATAGACTAGAATTACGCGAGCCAGACATAAGATCGTTTCCTTGTAGATCACGAATGAAACAAGTTTTCTCCCTGAAAGCAACCTCCAAATCTCCATCACAAAATTGACCTACTGAAAACAGATTGTGACCGAGGCCTTCCACATAGTAAACCCTGCTGATTTCGATGTTCCCATTAACATAATCTCTGTAGCCCATGATGGCTGCGAAGTGATCGTTCCCGAATCTGACAGTGCCAATGAACTTTGCAATAAAGTTTGATAACAGTTTGAGATTGCCTGTCATGTGTCGGGAACATCCGCTATCAACAATCCAGAGAATGATCTGTATCACCTGCATTACACACAGACGACACAGATGGAATAGAAGTAGATGTGGAACCCGAAATGTGAGAGGGTTCCGAAGCAGATATGTTAGACATACACACATTTATAATTTTAGGCATCCATTTAAATCCTAGTGTGTTATATATCCATTTCTGCCATCTATAACTACTCTTTGCTTTAGTCTTAGTGAAAGCACTAGGTGGTACTTCATTCTTAGGAGGTGAAGCGGGAGCTACTGTGATAGCAATGGTTGCCTTAGAATCTAAAGATGGTGGTTTACCAAGCACAGACTTAGAATGATTAGTGGGCCTAGAGGTATTCCGATTCTTAGGATTCCGTAATCTAGAGATTATAGCTTTAGCAACACATTTGTCATGACAATCAGAATTCATACTCTTTTGACAAATATCACAAGGTGCATCAGACTGAATATCAAAGGTACTTAACGGTTTAGCATTCGTTACATCACTATTTCTATTACATTTGCCAGACGCAACATCTATAGTGGAAGTAACATGAGTTTTATTCAGAGTCCTAGGGTGTTCTTCTACTTTAGCATTCCTTATTGATCTTTTCTTAGGTCGCAACTTCCTATTCTTCGTTTGAGTGCTCCTAGGCTGTGAAGTGCGGACGTTTGGAAAAGATGCAACTATTCCTGTTTCAGTAGAGGGAAACATATTAGCAACTTGTGATTTGACAGTGGGAATTCTAGGTTCACGATTACTAAGTGTGACTGGTGCTAATCTCTTAATCACAGTAGGCGGGAGTTGTTCATACTTTCCTAACATTTCCCGTAACTTAGAGATGGTGTGAATCAGATCTTGATTTTCAGAACGAATATTACCAGCAAAATTCATGACTTCTCTAGTGTGAGCAAGATAGTGATCAAGTTCATTAGATGCTTCATCTCGAGTCTTTTTGAGTAAATCAAATATGACACCATATTCCGTTTTAACTTTTAAAAGTTCTTGTTCATATTTTGAGATTTGACTTTTCAAAGACACGTTTTGATCATCCAGTTGCTCAATTTTAGGATCAGAAGACTTTGCACTCAATTGAGCGATTTTCTTTTGAAAACTAAGTTGATGGTTGTGAATATCTTTTTCACACCAATGAAGACGACGTTTTGCATTGTAAATTTCCGTGTGTAATCGTTTATTTTCAGCTTTTAAAGACTCGATCTGAAGCACATTATCGGTGTTTTCAACAGTTACAACAGTTTCAACAATATCAGCAGAGATATGATCATATGCATATGGCAACGAATAGAGTAGCACAACATTATGGATATCAGCACAGATAACATCTTCCAAGAGTCGATCAACATCTTTTCTCAACAGTTTCTTTTTTTCGTTTGGTGTTAGTAATAGATGTTTCTGTTTTCTCGAAAACGTTTTTCATTACCCCAAGTTCCTTATGAAACTCCTTTTCCCAGGCAATTGCACAACTTTTCAAGTTTTTAACATTAGGTAAAAGATTTTTCTGAAAAATGTCTCTTTGTTCGCGCGCCAGAGGCGATTGAAAATGTTCAACTTTTATTTCAGATCGATATTCTATCTCATGTTGTAAAATTTTGAGGTCAGCCATGAAAATGTCAAAATATCGAAGAATTTTTCGATTTTCAGGTTGTGAGTTTACTTCGCTAATGGAAGGTAAAGGACCATAAGTTTGTGCAAAGGCTGTTTTGGGATTAACAATAGAAGACTCGGGTGTTTTGATGATAACCCTTGGTGTGTTAGAAGAATCCGTTGGTGTGACGAAAGTGACCGCGTTTTTATAATTAAAAGGTTTGTTGTAAACAACGTTTTTTAATTTTGATCTACTCTCGTCTTCTGCATCTAATTCCTCTTGACGATGGTATTCAACAACACTCATGACAGTATTATCAATTTTGTATTCTGCACTGGAAACTTCAGGAGTTGGTTTGAATGTTTTTAGTGAAAGCTTTGGTTTGTAATCAGCTAGATTTTTTCCATATCCATTTGGATTAGGTTTTAAGGTAAACTTTTCAATAGCTGTTACTGATTCACCATGTTTGTAAACAACAGTTTTAAACTCTTTAATTTTGTTTTGCAAACCGAGAATTTCTGCAAGAAGGTCATCTACCCGATTCGTTGAATGCTTTTTGTATGCGGAGAACTGTTTTTGACAATTTAACAACTCAGCCTTAGCTTTTTGATTTTCCAAGGTGAGAGCGTTAATTTGTTTTTTATGTTCATGTTTCAGTTGTTCTAATTCGGACAACAAAGCATTCTTCGAGGCGGCTAGATCACGCATCTGTCGCTCTAAATATTTTTCGTTTTGATGAGATTTTGCAAAAGCGGCTTCAAAACCTTTTTCACGGTTTTCTTGAGTTTTGAAAAAGTTGAGTTGCATTTGTAAACATTCAAAATCCTTGGTTAACAGTGCATTTTTACTTTTTAAGGATTGATTTAATGCATAACATTCCTCCATTTTGATTTTATGGTCTTGAATTAATCGAGCAAAATCCGGATGAGGCAACAGATCATCTTGTTCAACGTGAGTCTCAATATGATCATTCTTTAGTTCCTCAAGTACGACCACGGAGTCAATTTGATTATCAAAGGAAACCATGAGGTCATCTTGATCGTCAAATGTAACTACAGGGTTAACTTGAAAATCATCAGGAGAAGATGTAGAAGACTCATTTTGAACAGTCTGATCCGTGCCGGATTCAGATATTGGCGGAGATATTAGTTCAGATATGATGATGGTTTGTTCGGGTACCTGAGACAAGCCATCAGTGTCATACACTGGGCCTGTATCACTCATGTGCAGCTCATGCATATTAGCCATCAACATAACAGCTGCATTCGCCTGCAAATCCTCCATATCATCATCTGAGTCTGCATCTGCCATAAAGCTCTGTTCTTTGGTTGTGAGAGATCCACCAGCTTCATCCTTAAGAGCCAAAAGTAAGGCCTCTTTGAAATAAGCACTGCCCCTAGTCCTTGGCTTTGGGCATGCATTAGCCAGGTGTCCCTTCTCATTGCAGTTGTAGCATCGAAGACCATTTAACCGATTCTGAGCATTTCCCTGTTCCACCACTTGAGCTCTGTTGTTATTCCTTCCCACAACATTAAACCCTTGACCACCGCCCATCTGACGATCATAATCACGATTCTGAACTTCAACACGTCCATTGTTCACAACAGCTTGAGTCCGTGTGTTAGATGAGGAACGAATACGATTGTTGGATTTGTTGGTGTAACGGCCAAAAGCATTAGCAATCATCACAAATCCTTGTTGCAATGCTTCGAACGGATCGATTTCCTCAGTAGCTTCACTGACATATGCTTGAGCATTGTTGCTGTATGGAACCAATTGATTTTGTTGAGGTTGAGGTTGTTGCTGTGAAGGTGTGTTGGAAGCAGTTGGTTGAGTTGCTGGTTGAGAGGGATAATTCTGTTGAGCATATAAGGCAAGTTGTTGATTGTCCGGTTGTGACTGTTTAGCAATTTGAGCACGGAGAATCCTTTCCCGATCAACTTCCTTCTCATGAGGCTTCAAGTAATCGTACAACAATCCATAAGTAGAATGATGCATATTCTTCGCTTGACAGAGAAAAATGACATACTTCTCCCATTCTGGACCAAGACTACTCAGGAACTTAGTATTCACTGCAATTCTTGGCATAATGATGTTGTGTTTATCCAAATCATTGATGATATCTGAAAATCGATGATGATATGACTCGAGTGTCTCTCCAGGTTCAATCATGAAATGTTCATAAGCCAAGTAAATTTTGGATTCCAAATCCTCCTGATTGAGTACCGATCCTTCCATAAGAAGACGAATATGATCCCACATCTTTTGTGCAGTCTTTTGAGCATCAACACTACGAAGAATTGGGTTTGGTAATCCTAAGAGGATGTATTCCATTGCAAGTTCATCAGCTTCATAGTGTAGAAGTTCTGTAGGGTTTAAATCTGCAACAGTAGCAATGTTGGTTTGTTCATCTCTTGGTGGAATAGCCTTTGGATCTCCGGGTACAATGACAGTAGGCATCTCAAATGGACCTTCCAAGATAACCTTCTTTAAGAACTTTCCATGTGGCTTCTTCAGATCACAGAACCTAAAGAACCTTATCACCCATTGATCGTAGTTTCCTGGAGTGAGCATTGGAGGTCTATCAAGTGATCCAGCTTCATGAATTGATTGTTGGCTGCTTAAAGCTTCACACATCTTAGCAAACCAAGTGGGTTCCTTCATAGTGCTTCGTGATGGATTTTGATTGAAATCGTTTGTGTAGGGTAGAGCTTGAAGGTTTGGTGGTGGTTGAACCATTTGTGGTTGTGGAATTGCACCAAGTTGTGGAGTATGTTGCTGATTAAATTGTTGTTGATAAATTGCTTGTTGTTGATTCCATTGTTGATGTTGTGGAGTTAATTGTTGTTGTTGTTGATGATTATAAGTGTGAGGGAAGTAGTTAGAGTATGGTGGTTGAGACATGATGATAAACTTGTGTAGTAAGAATGGATCTTTGTAGTCGAATGAACCTTTGTTGATGAAGTATCCTTAGGCGTAGAAATGACAAGAACCAAGTAGCACTTATGCGTAAAAACACCAAAAGTTACGCGTAACAAAGAATAGTTACGCGTAGGATTTAGCTTACGCGTAAGCAGGAGAAAAGACTAAAGTTATGCGTAAACAGTAAGTTAGGCGTAGAAAGTTAGGCGTAGGATTACCTTATGCGTAGGACTAGGTCTACGCGTAAGATGAATCTTAAGCGTAAGATTTTCTACGCGTAAGCTTTATGCTTAAGCGTAATTTTAGGGTTTTGCCCAAATGATCTTTTACACTTCACAGTGCAAAAGATATCCAAAGTCGACGTATTTTCAGACTTATCCAAGTAAGAAAACACGGAGTAAACCAGAAAATTGAAGATCAAACCAAGGAACAATCTTACGCGTAATATTAGGGTTTTGATACGCGTAGGATTACTCGTAACTTTGATTCTGCCCAAATGTGTTTCTAAACCAGTTTTTTGTTATGGAATAGCTTCAATAGTACCAAAAGAACACAAGAGTGTGAATTTTGATGTACCAAAATTGCTAAACGGGTTACGCGTAGAACGACACCCACGAACAAAAACAAGCTTAAAAACGTAAATCCACGCGTAAAGTTTGAAACTTTTTGCCAAAAACAAGTATTTTAACACCTCAAAACATTGAAAGTACAAGAATCTTGGATTAAAAAGTGTAAAAAACGAGTTTTTAAGATAACCAAAGTTAGCGTTATCTCTACGCGTAAGATTCAAAATCAAAACTTCAAAAACAAACGAGTACACCCAACTATTTGGCGATTGATACCACTGTTAGGTCACTAGTTTTACAACACAAGCTTATAAGAGAAGAGATAGAGGCGGATGAACAAGCTAAGCACACACACACTCACGTATAATATGAAACGGTTATGCAAAGAGAATGAGTGAGAGAAAAACTTGAACAACCAACCCTCAAATGAGGGTTTACAATAGTTTATATAGGCAAGGAGCTAGGGCAACACTCCCTCTCCTTCCCTATTCCTTATTGGGCTTGGGCCTCAGCTTATGGGCCTTCTACATAAGCTGGACCTTAAACAAACATAAAGGCCATAATAAAGCTACCTATTACATATGAAATATAAATACTTGAAATACTGTTTAGGAGTGATTCCAACAGAGACCCTCATTGTTTCTTCTTTCTTTATTCTTGCTCGTGGTTTTGTAATCTTCAAATATGCAATTCCCAACAAAAATAACTCAAACAAAATAGTGGCAAGGACCAGTCCAAAGTGCCTAAAAAAGGGGAAACGTCAGGAAAAGATAAACCGCTCGCAATCCTGATGGTACGATCTCAGTAGCGAGTGATACGACAAAAATTTACACAAAGCTTTTCCCCAAACCAGAATATCTCATTCCCGTCACTCGCTGAAAAAGAAGGGAATGACGGGCCAATGGTCATCGAGGCTGAGATAGGTGGGCACTTCATACACCGCATGTATGTCGATGGAGGTTCCACATCAGAAATCCTATACGAGCATTGATTCGAGAGACTCCGGCCCGAAATAAGAAGGCAAATGATGCCTGCCACAACCCCCCTTATTAGATTTAGCGGAGAAGTAATATGGCCGATTGGGTAGATATCGTTGTTAACTAAAATCGGCGATGATGAAAATTCAGCATCAGCATGGATGAACTTCATGATTGTAAGGCCCCAATCGCCATATAACGGAATTATAGGAAGGCCGGGGGTGCGAAAACTGTAGGACGTACCTTCAAGAGCACAAGGAATGATAAAAATCCTGGTAGAAGGCGGAGTGCTCACGATTCGTAGTAGCAGGATGGTCTCATTGGAATGTACTATGGTTTCCGAACCAACGCCACCAGCCGCGACGGAAAAACAAATGGAAAAATGAATACACGTGGCAATACATCTGAAACATTTAGAGCAAACAATAGCCATCAGATCAACCTTGTGAGTTAAAGGATGTAAAAAGCTGTACGACCTGCTGAAGCAGAACTTAGATATATTCGCCTGGTGTCCGGCAGATATGACGGGTGTCCCAAGACACATAGCATAGCACAACTTAAACATACGAGAAGGGTACACTCGCAGAAGGCAAAAGAAAATAGGCCAGGCACCAGAAAGAAACAAGGCGATACAAGAAGAAGTAGAAAAGCTTGTGGATGCAGGAATCATGAAAGAATTACATTACCATAGTTGGTTAGCTAACCCAGTGATGGTGACAAAGCACGACGGAAGCTGGAGAATGTGCGTTGACTTCAAAGACCTCAACAAAGCCTGTCCAAAAGACGATTACCCGTTACCAGAGATAGATTGGAAAGTTGAATCACTCTGCGAATACCCTTTCAAATGTTTCCTGGATGCGTACATGGGCTACCACCAAATCCAGATGGCAAAGGAAGATGAGGGAAAAACAGCCTTCATCATGAATCAAGGAATATTCTGCTACACCAAAATGCCATTTGGACTAAAAAACGCAGGAGCGACATACCAACGGCTAGTAGACAAAGCTTTCCACAAGAAAATTGGCAGAAATCTAGAAGTATATGTAGATGACCTAGTGATCAAAAGCCGGTCGGAGGAAGAAATACTAAGGGACATAGCGGAAACCTTCAAAACATTAAGAGAAATAAACATGAAGCTAAATCCCAAGAAGTGTACTTTCGGAATGGAAGAGGGAATGTTCTTAGGATACACCGTGAACACTAAAGGAATCAAGGTATGCCCAGATAAAGCGGAAGCCATACTAAACCTCCCATATCCGAAATGCCTCAAGGACGTTCAAAGACTGAATGGGAAGCTAGCAAGTTTGAATAGATTCTTGGCTAAATCTGCTGAAAAGTCACTACCCTTCTTTAAAACACTCAAGAAGTGTACAAAAAAGAGTGACTTTCTGTGTAGTCCCAAACCTTGGATCTAGAACACGTATCTTGTAAACGTGTTAGTTATCTTGAATGATTTCAAAACAACAATGAGAAACTTTGTTGTAGATACACACAAATATGCGGAATCTACTTGAATGCACTTAGAAGATTAATGTAAACACAAGAATAACACCAAAAGCTTCAATATTATTGATTAATAATACGAGTACTCTCCTATTACTAGGGTTTACAACCTTGAAGCTTTTCTTAATACAGCTAGAGTATTGGTATATGCTTAACCTAGCTAGGATCTCCTTTTATACACTAAGGAGATCCCTTACAGAGATAACTATGCATTAAGTATATCATATCTTCTATTGGTATAGAAGATATGTTGTTACAAACCTTACACGACATACTTAATATAGATCAGTACAAACTATAACAGTAATATTTGCACTATCAGTACTAAATAGTTAATACTCTTCTAATAATACTATCAGTACTAACTTTAACATAATAAGTATTAACTCCCAAAAGCAAATTTCCCAATAATCCTCCCCTAAACTTGTGATTGGGTTTCAGAATCACAAGTTTCTTCAGTCCTTGAGGATTCTTCCAAACTCACTTTCCTCTGCTAGGTCTTCCAGCTTGGTCAAAGATCTTTATCAGCAACTCCTTAGCCATTTCAACTGCATTTCCTATCCTTAGCCCTCCTGTCAGCATTTGTAGAAGAGTTCCAAGTGCAAGTGGGTAAGTTCTTTCAACCAGCATGTAGATATCAGTCCCATTGCATGTAGTTACCAAGTGTAGTCCGCAGGAATCAATTAGGGTCCAGCTGAGAGCTTCATCACCAGGTTGAAACTTCCATTGCTCTCTTGATGGATCTGGTTCAAAGATATTCTGGAGTTCATAGAGTAGCTCCATATCCTTATCATTATCTGGATCTCTGTTCTTGAACCTTTCTTTGACTAACTCCCATAGCTTGAGTAGATCCTCCCTGTCAATGAATGCAAATAAATCTACCAAGTACAGAAAGGCACTTGTCCTTCCACCAGCTCTGTGAATTATCCAATGCATTTTTCCATCTTCAGTGTAGATATCCCAGTTGATGATTGGATACCTAGTGTTGATGGGCTCTGTGTATAGTGCTTCTTCAAGAGCTTCAATAATCATCATCTGATTGAGCTCCTCTTCAGTGAGTCCACCTTCATCTTCAGATGCTTTCTGTCTTTTGGGTGCAGTTGAGGAAGCTCCTTCTTCTGATGGTCTTTTGTAGCTTCCAATTGGTTGTGATCTTTCAACAAAATCATCTTCATGCATAGGTTTGAAGTCCAGAAATCTTCTTTGAGTTAAATCAGCCAGTATTTGAAGAGTCTCCCAAGATAACTGATTAAGCTGCTTCAATGTTCTTCTGTCTTCACCTTGATACTTGATGTACTTACAGAGATACATCTTTTGCTGACTCTTGTTTGGAGGTCTTAAGGCTTTTTCAATCTCTCTTTGATGTCTGAACTGGCTCTATCTTCTAGCCAAGATCTCACTGAACAACTGAGTTGCTTCATTAACACTTGTATTCTGATCTTGTTGCAGCTTCTGTTGTACTTCCTGAGTTGCTTCTAATTTGGCTCTCATTTCATCCCATGTTTGCCAGTCTTCATCTAGTTTAGCCATCCTTTACTTTTCTTTTTCTGCAGCCTCTTTTTGCAACTCTTGCTCATCCCATTCAGCTGCAAGCTTCCTTGCAGCTTCTTTATTCAACTTTTCAATCTCAGCCCTAGACAACTTTTTCTTCTTTGTTTCTTCTTCCAAAATCCCCTTGCCTTTGTCTTTTGGATCTATCTTTGGAGCTGAGGAGGTTGGTGATGGTGGAGCACCTCCTTCTTGAATAACAACCCCTTTTTTTTAGGCTTGGATGCTGCTGATTTGGTCTTCTTCCTTAGTAACAACACAGGAGGCTTCTTGTAAGTGGGAGAGATAGGGACTGATTTCTTCAAGCTTTGAAGTCCCAATACAACATGTTTCTCTCTATCTTCTTCATCACTGTCTTCATGTGGAGTGGTAGTGATGGTAGTGGCCTCTGTAGTTGTTTCTTGTTGTAGTTCAGCAGCTACTTGGATGATTGGGCTTAAAACTGATTGAAGAATTCTAGGAGTACTAACTATAGTACTATCAGTACTAACTAAAACACTAACAGTACTAACTGGGA
Organism: Chrysanthemum seticuspe; assembly: GCA_019973895.1. Taxonomy (NCBI): domain Eukaryota; kingdom Viridiplantae; phylum Streptophyta; class Magnoliopsida; order Asterales; family Asteraceae; genus Chrysanthemum; species Chrysanthemum seticuspe. Next base: position 160,899,631 of record BPTQ01000007.1, on the reverse strand, counting down.
TAGTACTGATAGTGCATGTAGGAGTACTAAGTACTTCTTCTGCATCAATGTTGACCTGTACTTCTTCATCATCAATAAAAGGACTCTGAAAAGCTTGACCACCTTTCCACTGACCAAATTCTCTTCTTGAATGTCAGAACTCCACCCCTGTTTGGTAGAATCCTCTGTGGAGGTACTAGAAACTCTGAACTTGGCCTTTCTTTTAAGAGATGTGGTGACTAGAGATGCTTCTGCAGTTGGCTTGGAGAGAAGCTTGACTTGATGCTCTAGCCTTTTCATTTTTAGGAGCATCCTGGTATGAACATTTGCAGCAGCTTTCTTGTGTTCATCCAAAGCAATCTCCAGAGTGTTCACTTTTCTGCATAAGAACCTGTACAATTCCGTCATTTCATGAAGTGATAAGCTGCCCTCACCACTTACAGCTGTGTTACCTGCTGAGAGAGGTGGGGATGAGAGTGGAGTGGTGAAAGAAATAGCTCTAGGTACTAGAGGTGATGGTTTAGTGGAGGTAGGGGTGTTTGGTTTAGGAGGTATGGTAGTGTTTGGCAAGGGTTATCTTGTGGGAACAATCCTTTTAGGAGTTGGTTTGATTGGTAGAGTTGGTTGTGAGGGATTCTAGCGTTTGAGGCTTTGATGGGTGAAGATTCGGTTGAGGAGATTTCATGAACAACCCAAGCAATCTTCTTGGGAGGTCCTTTGGTTGATGAGTTAGCACTGGGAGCTTTCCTCATGGTGAATTGATAGAGAAGATAGATGTAACAAGAAGGTTTTAGCTACTGAGAATGTGTGTGTGAATGGTGATTTTGAAGTTCTAACACAAGTGGTTTATAAAGAAGTAGATTTGGCAAGTGAATTAAAGCTTAAGCCACTAAGATCCTTCAACTTGCAATGATTTGCATGCACAAGAGTCAACTACAGATTTGTACTGATCTAGGGAGTCATTTAAGATAATGTGGAGTGTTTAGATTCACAAACAGGGTTTGAAATGATTGTATCAAGTAGGATTCATTAGTCTGAGCAGACGGTTCCCATGGATCCCTTAATTGAGGGATCCGGTTAGGCTAAACCCAGGGATCCAGCTCTCAGGAGCCAAGAAAAGGCTTAATGAGGTTCTAGTAAGGTCTGGTACCTACATATCTTGAGTGATTTTAGTCTTCTGAGGTGTCTTAAATGATATGAGACTTAAATGATCAAGCATAATGAGTGGGGATAGCTAATGAAGTAATTTATGGAAAGAAATGGAGTTTTCATGAACACCAATGGGTGATCAAGGATGACACTAAGAATTTTGAGGGTGTCAAGTGCAGTCAAATGATCCTAGAGATCAGATGATGATCTAAGGAAAATTTAGAAGATTCTTTAAAAATTACAAGAAATGAAAAACTAGTTTTTTTTTACCATTTTAAGATCAAGGTGATTAAAATCAATTTACTAAAATTGAGAAAAATATCAACCTAAGTGTTTTGAGATAAATGGAACAATGTGTGAACATTGGAGCAGAAAGATGGTGAGTTTTGAAGTAATGATAAATCAAAAATATCTTGAATGTGATCTTAAGTCATTCATGAGTGAGTGTGAGATCAACTGAGGCTAAGGAGAGTTTAAATGATCTTAATGAAGCATGTTTAACTAGTTCAATACGGTCTAGAAGGTTGGGTTGATGTAATGAAATAAAAATTATTTCTTCTGTTTGCCCGGATCCCACGGATCCTTCATTTGAGGGATCCGGCTAGTTATAAACTAGGGATCCGGCATCTGGGACAGACTACTTCACAGTGAGTGTGCAATATTTTGCTCTATATCAAATTTTGAAACTAATGATTTTCATAGTAGCTATACATGTATACAATTGAAAGCATATTAAACATAGCATATAGAAACAACCTATGAGTGAGCAAACAAAATTATGACCATATATCAAAAGAGAACAATCAAGTAAGTCTTGCATAAAGAAATGAACATCCCTTTTAGACATTTGGCTCTTGTGCATAATTTAAGGTCATGAGGTACAATGTTTCTTTTTGTCAATCTTTTTGCTTTTTCTTCTTTCCCGAGTTCATGAGGAAATGATTTAGACATTTGAACATCCCTTTTGTTTGCTTGAATTTGTCAGATTCGTTTGAAAGAATGGGAAGTTGTTAAAAGTAAGTCATGGGGTCGATTTGATAATTAGAAACGGGGTCGAATTCAACATCTACATCTTCATCTTCATCCGAAGAGTCCGAGAGAGCACGAGGCCTTTTTCCATTGATCATGAATCGTTTGGAGGGTAGTTTGGTGAGAGGTACCATAACATGGTTGGCGAGAAAATGATCATCGGTAATAGGAGTGGGTTGCATTCTACTAACATACTTACAGAGACGTGTTAGGAGCCTACCATAAGGAAGAACCATTTTCTCGTGTTTGAACACACCTACCATTCTTTTGGCAATGTAATAGGCGAGATTGAAAGTTTTTTGGTGGATGAGACGATAGATCATTTGGACAAGACAAGCATTGGGATGGTCTTTGTTTCCAACAAAGAAAATGACATTTTCTCTAAGAAATTCTTCCCACTTTTTGTAAATGGGAATCATCTCAAAGAGTTTCATTTGATAGGGATCATGATGTATAATTTTTTTGTTGCGGTTATAACGAGATTGGTCGACTCTCTTTTTGAAGATGGTGTCTCGAACAATAATGGGGTCGTCAAGTGGAGTGTGATAGATAGGTTTAGAGTCTAGTGCGAAAGATTGAGTAGCAATTGACCAATCTTTGGAAAACATACAAATTCCTTCACATGGTATGCGAAGGATTTGTGCGAATGTGTTGAGATGTAAGGTGGTGCTTTGGTTGTTTATGACGAAAGTGATTGAAATACTTTCATCATTGTTTCGAATGATCCTAAGACCTTTCTAAAACTCAAAGATGAAGACCGGACAAATTTGTTCATCAATTTTTAGGAGACAATCAAAAGTTGATTGTGGAAAAGACTTGAGGAATGTCGGTGTTTTCAAGGAAACATTCCTTAATTACACGACCTTCGTGAATAATTCGTTTTTGGAGCATTTTGAAGGTTTTGCGATAACTTTTTGACAACCCTTCTTTGCGATAATATCTAGGAATGTAGTGAACGGTGTCATGATGGTCTTGTTGAGTAGCTTTAGGCATGTTTGATCCTAGAAAATAATATTCCAATTAGGTAAATTTTGTCAAGATGGGTTTATGACTTTACTTTGTATTAACAATGCCGTTTTGCAAATCCTTGATTGTGTAGAACCTTTTTGTATGGAAAATAATTTTTCAATAAACAATTTTGACAATTGATGATATGAAGAATTAAAATTAATTGAAAAGTTTAAACCCATAAACCCTAGGATGGAGATGATGATGAATATAAGATATGAGTGTAGTTACTTACAATGATGTTTAGGATTGAGATGCCTGAGATTATGAAGCCCTAGAATGATATGAGCTAAGATTTGGTCGTTCTAGGTTTTAGGAAGAGGGAAAATGGAGTGTTTTGGGTTTTAAAAATGAGTGTTCTGTTTGTCTGTTTACACGGTTCCCCTGGATCCCTTGTTTGAGGGATCCGGCTAGTACAACTTGAAGGATTCGGTGCTGCAGACAAATATTGGGGTGTTTTGGATTATTCTTTTACATGTAATAAGTTTTAAAATAACTTATCTTTTAGAAGAACTTGTAGAATGAGATTGGTTATATTCCTATTTGAATACACGTTTAGCTAAGACGTTTTGAAAGAAAAGATAATTGTTTATCGAATGATGGCAGATCAATAATTTATTTTGAGATGACGGCGTAGGTTTGCTGAACTTACAAGTTTTTTTTAAGAGAATCAAAGAGGAATATTATTCTCGGTGATGAGTTAAGATGAAAAGTAGTGAAGAGAGACTTTTTAGAAACTTGCGATTTTAAATGCCTAATTCACATATTCATACTTATAGTATTATTTATATATATATATATATATATATATATATATATATATATATATATATATATACTACATAAAATAGAAAAACAGTCAAAGTGGAAAAGTGAAAAAGTGAAATGGTCAAATGAGAGAGAGAGACATATGTAAAAGCATATTTAATACTCTTTTATTACAACTCACTCAAAAACACATATAAAATGCTCTCCTCTTCCACACATCTCATCAACCACCATCCTCACCACCACAAAACCCCTCCACCACCTGACCACTACACCACCGCACCATTCTACCATCGCATATCGTTAATTGTCTGCCGCTAGGAACCGCTGCCGCCAGGTGCGGGTACTCGCCTAGTATATATATATATATATATATATATATGCACGCTTTTTATAAAGCATATATCATCATTTTAACCAAATATGAATACTACATGTATAGATCAACTAGTTGTAGGTAAGAGAGCATACCTTTGCTCTATTCTCTTTTTATGGTTTTTAGAAACCATAGACCCGAAATACTTCATGAGCTTTTAAAGTAATCAATTATAATTTATGAAAGTAAGTTGTGATTACTCTTGGGTTCTTCCTTGGATGTTGACTTCATTTTTCTTTAGATAGAATGAAGTCTTTGAAAGAATCCTAGCATGAAGATTTCTCAAAAAAAAAAAGAAAAAAAAAATATTAGAGTAATTTATCACTATCCAACATTTTGTCTAACTATAAATATTTCTAAAACATGAGTTTTGTATTAAGAAATTTCCTTCATTGTAGTTTTCAAACTTACACGGATCGTATCAAGCTTTTAAAGTACAATATACTCTAGGAAACTTGGTAACGAAACTCTAATGCCAATTGTGGAAAACTAGAATGGGGGTTGAATAGTTTTACCGATTAAAACTTCGTTTTAAAATATTTAGATCGACTTATGTCAATCTATTTGGTATGTGTGGTGGATATTGATAGATGATCATATAAGTAAGCAATGTAAAAGGTAAAGAGTAAAGGAACACAAAACTACAACACATGTATTTATAGTGGTTCGGCTACAAGGACACCTTCCTTGCGCTACTCCACTCCCCGAGTACCCCACTCGAGAGTTTGTAAGCACTACACAACACAAGCTCCTTAATGTGGTGGAGAAGCCTTCAAAATGTCGCCTACTCTTTATCCGGTACAAGGCAAGATACCGAGTTCTTCCACGAGATAGAACCAACCTTATCACAACGTCGCCTACACTTTATCCGGTACAAGGCTAGATACCGAGTTCTATTACAAAGGAGGAACTACTACCCAAACACTACACCACAACACAACTATCCCAAAGGAGACACACTCCTTGTTACAACACTAGAAGGATATCAACATCCTTTAACCCAAACTACCTAACTTGTACATCGATGCACCATATCGAATGTACACCTTTGGCACCATTCACTAATGCTTTCAACACGACTCTTCGGCACCTTTCACTAATGCCTTCAACACAACACTTCAATGGAGGGAGGAACGAATTATCAATAAGATGCACTACAGTGGTATTGATGATGACGAATCTTAGCAACTCATGACTTGAGCTTGCACGTCTTCAAGAGGTGGTGATCTCGCCTTTAAGAGGAACCTAGAGAATCACACAAACATAAAACTACATAGAATGATCCTTTGGATATGTGGTTAGTGAGGTTAGAATATTGAGAGAAAGTATATCTAAGTGTGGTAGTGAGCAAGAGAGAAATGGCTCACTATTTATAGACAAAAACATGTCTACTATCCTACGGTTCCTACGGATCCCTCACCAGAGGGTTCCGGCTAGTGCAAAACCTGGGATCCGGCTACTGGGTCAGTTTAGTCTAGATTTCGGGTTGCAAACCAGGTTATGGGTATTGGATTATGGATACCCAACAAGATGTAATGTACCTAGTCATTGGGTTGTGGATCTTGGGTCATGGATCATGGACTTTGGGTCATGGATCATGGATAATATCCAATATGAATCCATGCATGATGTCATGCAATGGGTCATGGGTTATGGATCATGCTCCATGGGTATGGGTTATGGACTTTGGTTTTTACCCAACAATATTCATTGTACCTATTCAATGGATCATGGGTTATGGACTTTGGTTTTTACCCATTACTTACCCATTACAACATATACAAAGTACATATACATTTCTATAAATGTAAACACTAGTTGTTATACATATGCATCTATAAGATGTAAACAATATTACTTGTTAGTGTTTTATAAAAATGTCTTTGGTTTTATATAACTTATTTACTAAACATGTTTTGATATAGTTTTAATATGTTTAATAAAAGTGTGTTAGCAAACTATTGGCTCAAACCTTTTACATATTTTATTTGTTTCGGTAAAATGAGTTTACGTTTGTTATCGACAAAACATTAGAAGATTGTAAAATATAAATAAATGTTTTTATGGCTTATTTGTATTATAATTACCCATTGCTAAAAAAAACTGTAATTGTGGTTCTTCCAATAATTCTTGAGTATTTCAAATGGGTAACACCTCCATCTCTATTTTGAATAGATGTTGATTAGTGTCATTTGAACTCTAGCTGTACCAGAATCCCCCACATTGAACCTATCTCAAGAATCTTGTCGAAAGGGTTTTTCCTTTCATCATCAAATCTCGTTTAAGAGATACTCTTTTGATTATATGACATGAATAAACTTAGTAATTTGTTACTACACAAGTTTCATATTTATGTATACACTGAATGTTTGATGTTAATTATTTTTCATATCATAATTAACAAATTCCATGTCTAGCATGCTATAAACCAAGGAATCAAGCATATGACAGAAGATGCATCATTCTGATTACTCATGGCTTCCACTAACATTCTTCTTTTAGACAAATCACCACCTTAAACCACACATGTTTTAGGAGGATCCCAGAAGGTATTTGTCTAAGTCCTACACTTACAACATGTCATCCAAATTAACATGAGATCATATAAGCATAAGTGATCTCAAATTATTATGTGATTACGATCACATAATTCCAATGTTTAATCATATCACACAACAAAATTATTTTCAATATAATTAAGGAATGGATAACAGATCACTTTGGATAATAGTCACATCATTCAAGTTAATTACATAAACCAACATAGTCTCTTGTCATCTACATATGTGTTTAGTATAAAACCATCATATGTGACCTTCATATATGCATGAGAGGAAGTCAGTGGCGGTTGAATTACACATGAAGTGTTATCCCGAGTGTTAGCCTCTTTAAAAGTACTAAAGACACTCTTGTTCAAGCATACATGATGAGTAACACTCATGTCAACTCACCACTCTTTTTAATTTGAACCCACTATGTTCACTTATGAAATCACAACCGCGAAATCATAAACCATGTAAAAAAAAATTTCACACACAACATGTTGAAATCTGACTTTGCACACAACGTGTACAAAATGCAAACACGTGCAAACTTTTTATATAGAAAACGTTCCGGTAAAATGTGTTTAGACGGATAAACACAACAAGTATATTAGTGTTGCACATGTGAGATATCAGGAAACAAACTCCCTTTATTAGCTTACACCCAAGAAACTTTCAAACAGTTTCGGCAACCAAACAACTTTCTAAGACTTCCTTTTATTCAAAGATTATATGAGCAAACAAACAACCCTTTAAAGACATTTTTCAGCACAAAAGAATCTGCAACCAAAAAACTCTTTAATTGTCAGTTTTCTACACCGAAATTAACGCAACCAAACAACTAGATTTTGTTCATAAAAATCAGCAATCCAACATGTTTTTCCTGCATAAAAATTCAACAACAAACTGATAATTTTTCTGCATAAAATCAGCAATCAAATTATTTCTGCGTAAAATTTTAAGAAGCAAATAGCCCCTTAACAAGTATTTCTCTGTACAAAACAACTTCAAGATAGCTTATCTAAGATTCTGCACTTAGCAGCCGTAAAAATAATATATATATATTTATTTTTTTTTTGCACAAAAATCGGCAACCAAACTACCAATTTTCTGCATAAAAATCATCAATTAAAGAGGCTTTTTTCTGCATACAAATTCAGCAACCAAAGGCCCTTAATCTGCAAAAAAAATCAACAATCCAAACAACCCATTTAAAAAACCATAAACCGCATTTAAAACACTTGTGTGCACAATAAATTGAGCAAGAAAACCTATTAAAGCCGCTTTGCTGCACAATATTTCGGCAACCAAACCTTTTAGAAATCCTTTTTTTTCTGCACAAAAGTTTTAGTAACTAAACAGTGCTTAAAAACAGTTTGTGCACAAAAATCAGCAAGCAAACAGCCACTTTGCTGCACACAAATTCAAGCAAATAAGTGAACATTGTAGAATTCAACAAAGAAGGATTTATGCCTAAATTAAACACACAATAGCAAACTAATTTATGCACAAAACATCCAAGCACAAGAACGAAATCTTGCACAACGCACCTTCTGAATTCTGCTCAAAGTAGCCTTGAAAATTCAGCACTAAAATAGTTAAAAGTAAATTTAACACAACCAAAAATTCAACCAAAAACTATTTGGATAAATAATGGGTCTGTTTAACACAAAATAACATTTTAAACAATTGTTACAACTTCATAAATAACATGTAACACTAGCTTTGACTTCGGGTCAAAACAAGCCATATGCCTACGAGATGTAACATTCCAACCTCATACTTCAAGACTTGATATTTCATTCACATAATTTCCAATATAATATATATAAAGTATTACTTTCCACAGTTGCAATCTAACTAATCTAGTTGCAAACCAATTGAGGGAGTGTACATGTGGCCACGTGGTGGTTTTTCTTTAATCAACTTGTTGACTTATGTGACAGTTGGGGAAAGCTATCAAGGAAGCTTCATACCATCCTGGAGAAAGTAATGCAAACCGGGGGCATGTCTTGTCACCACTTGTACTAATTCGTTTATTTTTATTTTATTTTATTTTTCTTTTTTCTATACTTATGTGATTGTTTTACCGTGTGTACTTATTATGTTTTTTTTTTCTTTTTTTACAAACTTTTAACAATCTTTTTTTAACATGTAGTTTATTCATGGTTTTTTAACAATATTTTTTTCAACAATATGTTTTTTATGCTTTCAAACTATTTGTTTTTTCCCTTTTTTCCCTATCTATGTTAACAACTTGGACAAAGGCTACCAGGGATCAACGGTGTAATTTTTGGGTTTTAAACTAAGTGTCATTTAACACTCAATTTTTTCTAACCTTAACTGTATTAGATCTGAAAACTAAAGTAATGAACGCACAAGCTGTACAACATAAATGACAATTAAGAGCTATATTTATTATTCAAAGAAGCAAATTACATATTAATCTGAATAATAATCTGAATCAGATTCCATTACACCAACTTCCATCAACACATGACCTCATACTCTCGTTCTTTCTTAATTATTTTCTCCAACTCTTTTTGAGCTCTTCCCTCTTCTTCTAATGTTTCTCTTAACGCCTCTTCATCTAATTTTAGTTGATATTCTTGTTCCTCAGTAAGCCATCCATCACCATTGACATTTTCAGGAACTTCAGTTTCTTCTTAATCATATATCTCTTGATAAAAATCTTCATCTTGTTTTTGATCAATTGTTTCCTCTACCACCACCTCTTTTGCCGCAAATGTTTCCTCTCCCATCACCTCTTTTGACAATTCTGGTTGCATAAAGGGTTTAAACAAATAATAAGATTTATAACTAATTAACCTTAAAATCAAGTATTGAAACATAAGAAATTTGTTTACCTTTAGACATTTGTCACGAATTAATGTAGGATTGTGTACTGGGGAATAATTGAAAAAATCAAGTATATGTGTGTGAGAGAGAGATTACTCGTTTGTTAACCAAATAATATAGAGTGTATTTATAAAAGATTTCTAAAAAGTCAAATAAATAATTTACGAGTACAAAGTTTTTTGATGCAAAAAAAATATAAAGTACAAAAAGTACTCTTTGTAACAGTGACATGTACAGTAGCCAACACAGAATAATAAGCCAAAAACAAAGATTCGGAAAAAATTGCCCTCATGTGTTGCGCACGTGAGGACCTGGGTAACTAGGAAAACTAACGATCGTTATAAAATTGGACTAGCGGCGTAATATTTTTGAGATCGTACACTAAAAAAGCAATAATTCCCGTGTTTGGATGTCATATGAAATCTGGCATAACTTTAAAGACCAACAGTGAAATTTACTCACATTTTAGAATGGAAGATTGCTATAGTAACTTATGAGGTAAGAACTTAATGCTATGAGAAAATTAGGAAAACGAGTGTGTAAAAATGAAAATAGGGTATAAGAGCAACGGGTGTCATGGCATGCCGTTGTGCATGTCATTGTGCCAAGTCAGCGCCACATCAACATTTCAATTTCACATTCACACACCAAAAATACCCCCTCTCTCGTTTCGCATGCCTTTAGCGTGCCGTTTCTCACTTTTTTGGGCCTCACTATTATTTTTTTATTTTTCAAACAAACTAAATTTTCATTTATAAAAAAAATACAAATTATAATACGAAAAATAAACCAAGTACGAAAATAAACAAACATTACAAAAATATTAAACTACATGACATACTAGCCAAAAATCATGATATACTTACAATGCTTTAGAAGTAAAAATAACTAGTTTTTAATAGTAAACTAAAACGCATGCCTGATTAAATAGTAGTAGTAGGACTACTTGTGCATCTAGGGATATTTAAATATCATCCAAAAAAAATACAAATTATAATACGAAAAATAAAGTAAGTACGAAAATAAAAGAAAACATTACAAAAATATTAAACTACATGACATACTAGCCAAAAATCATGATATACTTACAACTAGCGGGGTAGCCCGCGCGTTGCTGCGGGAGTGCTTTGTTAACGGCGTTGAATTCTTTTCTGTGTTTATCGGTTATTACTGTTATCTGTAAAGGTGTTGGCCTTATCGTGTGTAACAATACTAATTTTCAAGGTTTGTTTTGAGACTAATATTTGTTTTTAGGAATGATTTAAGTAATTTTTATGAGTCCATTGCCAGATAAGAGGAACTAAAAATCAGAAACTTATAAGTTGCAACAAATAGTTATAAAAGAAACTGTATGTTAGGATCCAAAAAGCAAAATAAAAATCACACACCAGTTGCAACTTATAAGCTGTATCCTAGACTAAGCTCTATATAATGAGGTTACAGCTTCTTAATGTCCCGACGACCATAAAAAAAATAGATAAACACATACGCAAAACGTATATCATTTCATTAACCTACAACCTTTGAACCTAATAGTATCATAGACATTAAGGCACTCTATCAATTTAGTGAAAGTACAAATGGCTTGATGCCTTAATCTTAAGCTTTGGTTTTCTAATTCCATTTCTGCAAGTGATTCATTACCAGTTTCCTTACCATGATTCAGATCCTTGTCTATTTCTTCAATTTGGGTTGTGCTGCTGCTGATCTATAACTGTGAACATTTGATCAAGTTTTTGCTTCCCTAGCATGAGAAAACGCCTTATGGTACCATTCGTCGATATGTATATAAGCATGTAAACTTCAAAATATAAAAAATCTAAACTTATATCTTTTTCACTACAATTCCCATCCCCAGGAATATAATTTAATTCATTTGTAAGTGTATTCAAATGTTTCTGGAAACAAAATATATAGTTTGATGACAACATAGTTTAGAAAAATTGTGATAAATCGAAAAAGAACCACAATGTGTTTACCTTTATAAATTTACCCATATATATATGCTCACAGGCACTCCCTTCGTCATCCTATTCATGCCTTCAACTATTTGTTTAACTGATTCTGAATTCATTTGTTGATATGATCTACTTTAATCCACTGGATTCATATTCAAATTTGCATTAGGTGATGAGTTAGAACTTGTCAAGACTCGATTACGCATGATAAAAATCTGAAAATCAAAGGAGACTATGATAGATTATTATATGACCAAACACACAAATTTGTGACCGAAAAATTTTCTTACCTATTGTCGTCTCCAAATATGATATCTGCAAGTGCTCTAATGCCAGCTTCTCACGGTAACTACAAAATGAGTAGGCCAGTGGAATGAAATAGCCGCACAACCTTTTGAAATTTAATCTGTACACAACCATATAGGCAAAAAAAACGTAAGCTAACGAACTTTCAGAAAGGATTTAAAAATTAAAAACTTTCTAAAGATACCCTAATGCTAAATTGAACCTTACCCAATGTCAAAAAAAAGGCACGAATACATTGTCAAGCTAATCTGCGTATACATATTAGACCCCACTACAGGAAGCAAATCGTATATCAATGCCTGTGATTCCGTAACCACAGATTAAACAAAACTTTGACAATGTTTGTTGTCAAGTCTAATGCTTTTAATAATCAGACCATGCCCGTTTGGAGCATATCATCTCATGAATTTAAGCGACCGAATTTAGGTAAATACTCATTGCAGCCAATATGCTCATATACCAAAGAGTGTGTGGTAGTATTTTACTAAAGTATCTAAAATCTACCAAATCAAATAATCAAACAACCTTCTGGTTAACCACACAGTTTCATGAATTCCCCCTTTTTCTCCAATCTACTATTGAACTTGTGAGGGTATTGTTATAGGGACATATGAAATACAACTTAATTGTTAACCAAAGTCTATTTTTTAGGTAAAGATTCAACCAAGGGGTGTGTCACCAAATTCGTCAAAAAAAAACTCTTTGAAAAGCATGTTATTTGAAAGTGCTTTTTAAAAAAGCTTATGACACAAAGATAAAATTACGTAATTTTTTATCTCATAACTATAAAGTAACCAAAAATCATTAATACAAATGGATTAAATCAGCGTAAACCCAGAACCAACAAAAACAAAATATACCTTAGTATTACTATCGACATATAAATCTGCAACCGACGCAACCCCTTTCCACTCTAATCACCTTCAACGTGAATGTTAATCAACCTCGTACCCTGACTTTCTGTATCGTATAGTTCCTGCATCTCAAAAGAATATCCTTACTGTCATTGAGTACAAAGACATAGTTTAACATTCAAAACGCAAATATAATCAACACATACCTGTTATAAATATACAACCACACAATAATTTGTGTATAAAGTCTCCATAAACTAATAAATCGCAACCTGTTATAAATATACAACCACACATACCTGTTATAAATATCTGCAACTGACTTTCTGTATCGTATAGTTCCTGCATCTCAAAAGAATACACAACCTGGTTTAGTGGTAAGTTGTCTATAAAGTCTCCATAAACTAATAAACCGCAACCTACATTAGAGATTTCATTAATTAATCGAGCATTAATTTCTCGAGTTTCTAGCGGCAAAAACAAAAGTAAGTAGGGAATATTTCACATGAATACCGGTTAAACCATGTACATATGCTAAAAAGATTAAACTTCTCCATGTAACATAAACAAAATCGTTTATACTACTAAATAACCAAAAACATAACCAAATATTTAAACCCGACCCAAACCGAACTGCGCTAAAACCTACCTGTCACAGTAGGCTGTGTTAGGAATTAGAAATTCCAGGTATTAAAGAGTCGGTCACCTCAAGTATATGTAATCGTTAGAAAGCTCGTAGTCGTAGTTATTTTAAGCTAAGTAGTATTTAGTTAAGTAACACCGTGGAGGACGGACGGGTCTTTACCCACTGTATGCCTGATCCACAGCCCGTTGTGTGGCGATTTATGTAAGAATATAAATACTCTCTACCTCCCAAGGTAGAGAGTTGGAGCTCATAATAATATTTTTCACTTTCTCTCACTAAGTTCCCTAAACCTCTAACTTTCTCTCTCTAAAAACTCTCTTGTACGCCAACTTGTATTAATGGTTTGATGTGTTTGTGAAATCCAATATCTTACAATTGGTATCAAGAGCCATGGTTAGATCATATCTTGCACATCTTTGGATTTCTAGTGGTTTTTAGGTGGTTTTTGAGTTTGAAAAAGTTTAGTGGTTTGTGCATCATTTGGTTGATTTCTTGTGTTAAATCTTGAATTTTGTTAGTACTTTTATGTTTAGAATCATCACAAGTGTTTAGGTTTTCATTTGGTAAGCTTGAATCATCTTGGTTGGGTTGTTTTTGGATTGAAAAGTGATGTTTGTGATGTTTTTCTTGCTAGCGACTTGACCTACGGATTTCTTTCTTGCTAGCGACTTGCTTTACATTTTTGTAGCGAGTTACAGTTAGTGGAGTTAGCGACTTAGGCCTAGCGACTAACAGTACAAGTAGTGGATGCTCCACTACGGGTAGCGACTTGGTGTTAGCGACTTGGTAAGTAGCGAGTTGCTATTTAGCGACTTGATTCCTTAGCGACTTGTATCTTAGCGAATTGCTGCCAAAATTTTGCTAGCGACTAGAGGCTTAGCGAGTTGCTATTTAGCGACTTGTCTTTTGTTTAGCGACTTGGGACTTTAGCGACTTGGTGGAATAGCGAATTAGAAGATAGCGACTTAGTGCATAATTTTCTAGCGACTTGGGTGATTTATTTATGGTTTTCTCTTGATTTAGTAAAATCCCGTGAAAGAATCTATTTCCCGGTTTAATCATAGAGTTATAAAATCCCGTTTAATTTGTCATCATGTCTACCAACGTTTCTACAATCATCTCCACTGTTGCCGAGGATGTTCAAGCAGCTGGTTCAGATACTCGTCCACCCATGCTTGACAGAACTGACTACGATTCTTGGGCTCAACGAATCAGATTGTACTGTCTTGGAAAGGAAAATGGTGTCAACATTCTCAAATCCATTGATGAAGGACCGTATCGAGTTGAGACGACTAGATATGTACTTGATACTGTTGAAGATGGAACTCTGATTTACGGAATGGACAGACCAAAGATGTATGATGAGCTTGATGATAAGGAGAAAAAGAGATTCGATTCAGATATCAGGGCTTCTAACATTGTTCTTCAAGGTCTTCCTAAAGACATCTACAAGCTGATCAATCACAACACTGAAGCAAAGGCAGTATGGGATAATGTCAAGATGCTTCTCTCAGGTTCTGAATTAACTATGGAAGACAGAGAATCACAACTCTATGACGAATTTGAACACTTCAAGATGAAACCAGATGAGAGTGTCTATGAGTACTATGTGAGATTTCATAAGTTGGTGAATGATATGAGGAACATCAGAATGACTATGCCTAACATTCAGCTGAACTCAAAATTTGTGAACAACATGAATCCCGAATGGCACAAGTTTGTCACCTCTGTGAAGCTCACTAAAGGATTGAAGAATACAAACTATGAGCAACTCTATGCCTTCCTCCTTCAGAATGAGAGACATGCTATGTTTGAAAAAATGATTCTTAATCAGTTCAAAACCAACCAGGGAGAGACAAGCTCATCTAATGACTCAACTGCCTTCTACTCAAACATCGGAATCACAACCAAAGCCTCACAAGTCATACCCATGGGTAATGGTAATCACAAACTCATTCCTGATCCTATGTTCAAACAAGCTGATGCTGATGCACACGTGGGTAACATCATTAATCAACTAGCTCTTCTGATTAGTCAAAACATGAATTCTCTCCCACAAACCAACAACAACCTCAGAACAGCATCTAACCCACACAATCAAGCTACTGTTAAAGATGGGAGGATCGTGGTGCAACCAGTTCAGGAAAGACAGTATGATCAGGGAAGAGGTGGAGCTGGTAGAGGTTATGTTGGTAATCAGAATCGAGGAAGGAATGGTAATCAAGGTCAAGCTAAACCGATCAAATGTTATAACTGTGGTGGTGAGGGACACATTGCAAGGAACTGCACATCTCCAAAACGTCCACAGAATGCTGATTACTTCAGAGATAAGATGCTGCTTGTACAAGTTCAGGATAATGGTGTTGCTTTGGATGAAGAGGAATTGTTGTTTCTTGCTGAGGGCAATGCCAAGACCTATGATGCAGATGTGGATGAGCAGCCTATTCAGGAGATAGGTCACAATCATCAGAATGCCTTTCAAGTCGCTGACTGTGATGCATACGACTCTGATGTGGATGATGGACCTACTGCACACATAATTTTTATGGCTAGCATTTCTCCAATGGTTTCTCCCAAGGTCTCTTCTTCACCACAAGCTGGCCCATCCAAAGACAAACTCATCTCAGAGGTACTAAAACTATACGATGATGCTGATGTGCAAAAGATGCATGACAAAGTACTATCAACTGAAACTATTGAATTAAATATTGAAATTATGGGTAATATCAATGTTGTCCCATATGATCAATATGTGAAACAAAGTGAAAGTGAAGTTGTACCAAGTGATGCATCTTCTGCAGTCAACAATGACTATGTTCTTAATGAATACACTGCATGTGCCCCTGGAGATTCTGTAATTTCTGAACTAAATGCCTATAAAGAATGTGTTGCTATTTATGAACAACGTGCAAAATTTGAGTTGACCACTCGTGAGCAGGAAATGGATGACCAAGTGCGTACAATCATTAGAAAAAGTAATTTTAGAGAAGAAGTATTAAAACAAGAGTTAAATTCCTTGCAAGAAAAGCTTTCTAAAACTGCTAAACAAAAACAAGAACTTCAAGAAAATGTGAAAATGCTTAAGCAAGAATTTAATGCAAAGGAATCAAAACTCTTGAAAGATTTTTCTAATCTGAAAACTTTGAAAAACAAACTTGAAAACAAGTTGTACATACAAGGGAACACCATTCAGACTGCTCACATGATCACTAAGCATAGAGTTCTAAGCGATAAGCATAGTGTTCCGATTATAGATAAACCCAACCCTGAGTACGGGAAGATAGCAAAAGCAGCTCAAAATGTGATCTATGATGGCAATGAGATTCTTAAACCTAGAAAAAAACCTAGTTGCTTTGAGTGCACAGAGGAAGATAAGAAATTAGATGAAATCACTAGGGAGAAAATGAATAAGAAACTAAATGATCCTAAATGCAAAGAGAAGAAAGTAATTATCACTCCCCATAACTACAAAAAGGAGAATTGGATCTCCTTGAACATGTTTAAGCCTCAAACATTGTTGACTCCCGAACAAGTGTTCTGGAAAATGGACTTAGATAAGCAGAAAGCAGAAAATAATGTTGAAACAAACCCTCCCCTTTGGAAAATGCCTAGAGCGACTGTGTATCCTCCTAATACACCAATGCATCTTGTTCCTAGAACAATTGCCACTAAAAGCAAGACCTTAATTAGCCAATATGTTATCTTTCAACTATTTGTTGATTTTGAGAAAACTTGCAAGAAAAGGATCACACCCACTGGTATAACTGAAGGAGAAACGGGTTTTGAGCAAATGAAAGAATGTTATTTAACTGAGGTCATGCCTTTCTTTAAACTTCTAAAAGATCATTTTGAGAGTCTTAAAAAGGGGATAGATACTGATATTAAGGGAATGGAAAAGGAATTTGATGCAATGATAGTTGAGGTTTGTGACTATGAGCGAGCACTTAAATATAATGAGATTGAGAGGAAGAACTTGCATACACTAAATGAGAACCTGATTTCTGAATGTATTGCTCAAGATGTGTTTTTCACTGCTACAAATTGTTCCATTAATGCTTCCCAATTTCATGAATTATCTGTTGCCCTGAAAGTCTCCCATGATCGTGTCATTGAGCTTGAAAAAACTAATTCTAAACTAAACGAGAAAATTGAACTGGATGATCACGACAATTTAGTTAAACATTTTTCTAAGCTAGAAGTTGAGCATTTTAATTTACAACTAAAATATCAACATCTTAAAGAAAATGTCAAAACTTCAAATATCAAGACATCCTCAGATGCTCCAGAGTTTGATGCAGTTTTTCAAATTAACAAACGTGATGAACAGATTCAAGCTCATTGCAACACGATCAGAAAGTTGAAAGCCCAAATCTCTCAATTAAAGGGTCAAACGAACAAAATGACATGCTCCCAAATGCCTCCTCCTTTAGATTCTCAGAATTCTCAAACGTTTCATCTTCAAAACCTAGTAAATGCATTACAAAAGGAAAACGAAAGTTTTCTAGAAGAAAATGAAAAGGTTAAACGTTATTTGAATCAATAAAGGTCACTCGTAACAAAAATAACGAACAAATAGGTTCATTGCAAAAGGAAATTGAGAATCTGAAGAGTCAGGTAAAAGGGAAAATGCCAATGACCAATGGAGAGAATGGTGTATCAAAGGTTCACTCTTGTAATAAATACGCTTTTTCTGTGAAATATGTCCCTCCTCATCTCAGGAATAACAAACTTGCTGTTCAAACATACTTCTCATCCCTTAATGATTGCCTAGAATGTCTGCGTGAGATTGTTGAAGAGGATAAGTTAGAGAAACCTCATGATAATGCTATTGGACATGCATGCGTATATGCCAAACGATCTCAAGAAATCCTAGAATGCTTGATCACAATATGCCCAAAGTCCTTAGGTGAGAGAGTTAATCCTTTGATTCCATGTTCGATGCCTAATGCCAAGTATGATATTCATTCGATGCCCAATGTTTTGAATATGAACCTTAGTGTGCCTTTAAGTAGTTCAGATTCCAGATTTTTCAATGCTAAGAAAGAGAACCCAAGTGTGCCTTCTAGGAGTACAAACCCCAGCACTTCTAGTTTTAAAAAAGTGAACATTAGTGTGCCTGCATGTAGTTCAGATCCCAGCACATCTAAACAGGTGATGCAAAGAGTAGTAAAACCAACTAATGTTCCCATTCCCTCTACAGGAGTAATCAGTGACATTAAAGGGAGCATGTCAAAGTCTCAAGACAATACAAGGAATGATAGGACCTCGCAAGCTAAGAATGTGCACTGGAAAAGAGTAGAAGAACAATCTAGGAACTTTAAGTTTGAACCGAATAAAACGAATCGTGTTGATTCTAGTATTAGCCATAGGCGTACTGTAATTAATTCGAATTCTGATACTATTTGCAAACCTTGTATTGATGTCTGCTTGAATTCTGTTTCTAATCATGAATGTGGTGTTAATGCTTTGCCTAATGATGTTAATTGTCCAGTTAATATTGTTAATGCTAAAATTCATGCTAAGAATGGTAAAAGGCAAAAACGAAAGATAGTTAGAAAACAGTGGAAACCCACAGGAAGAACATTTAGTAAGATAGGCTATTATTGGATACCTGTTGGTCATATGACTAATCAGACAATGCCCACTAGAAAATGGATGCCTACTGGTAGAACTATTCCCTTAAGAAGTGAGCACACTGTGAACAGGGCTAATACAGACACTAGTATTGCATCTATTCACAATGATTCCATTGCCTTAATTTCTGATATGAATGCTTCTATTTCTGATGTGGTGTTCCAACCATTGTTACTAACCAAATGGAACCCATTCTTGCATGGGGATCCCAATTATCCAGTTATCCATTCTTGTATGTGTTCAACTGCAGATCGTTCAAATCGTTCTGTGGTACCTGGACTCAGGCTGTTCCAAGCATATGACTGGCGACCAGTCACGGCTCATGAACTTCGTGAGCAAATTCATCGGGACAGTTAGATTCGGGAATGATCATTTCGGTGCTATTATGGGTTATGGAGACTATGTTGTTGGAAAAAGTGTTATCTCCAGGGTTTACTATGTAGAAGGTCTTGGTCACAACTTGTTCTCTGTTGGTCAATTCTGCGATTCTGATCTAGAAGTAGCCTTCAGAAAACATACCTGCTTCGTTAGAGAACTTGATGGTAAGGAACTTTTAAGAGGTTCACGTGGTTCAAATCTATACACCATCTCTATCGAAGATATGATGAAGTCTTCTCCAATTTGCTTGCTGTCAAAGGCCTCTAAAACAAAGTCATGGTTATGGCATCGTCGTCTCAATCACTTGAACTTTGGTACCATCAATGATCTCTCCAGAACGGACTTAGTTGTGGGTTTACCTAGACTCAAGTATGAAAAGGATCATCTTTGTTCAGCATGTCAATTGGGAAAAAGCAAGAAGTATGCCCATAAACCCAAACCTACTAACTCTGTCACAGAAGTACTTCATATGATTCATATGGATTTATGTGGACCAATGAGGGTGCAGAATATCTTTGGGAAGAAATATGTGTTAGTTGTGGTTGATGATTACTCTAGATTCACCTGGGTCAAGTTCTTAAGGACAAAGGATGAAACTCCTGATATCATCATCAAACTCATCAAACAGCTGCAGGTTCGACTTAACAAAACAGTCAGAATAATCCGAACAGACAATGGAACTGAGTTTGTCAACAAACAACTCAGTGAATTTTATGAAAGCGTTGGAATCAGCCATCAAAGAAGTGTTCCACGAACTCCTCAACAGAACGGTGTAGTTGAAAGACGAAATCGAACTCTTGTAGAAGCCGCTAGAACAATGCTGATTTACTCAAAGGTTCCAATGTTTCTCTGGGTTGAAGCTATTGCCACTGCATGCTACACACAAAATCGCTCCCTGATTCACACTGTTCATGGAAAAACTCCATATGAACTTGTCCACAACAGAAAACCTAATCTCTCTTTCCTTCGTGTGTTTGGTGCATTGTGTTATCCAACTAATGAGGGACAAGACTTAGGCAAACTTAGAGCTAAAGCAGACATTGGAGTATTTGTTGGGTATGCATCTAACAAAAAGGGATACCGAATCTACAACAAAAGAACCCGAAATATCATGGAAACAATTCACGTTACGTTTGATGAGCTGACCGGTCAAATGGCTCCTGGACAATCCAGTTCAGGACCCGCACTTCAAAACAGTCCCATTGGTTCATCCCTTGTTCCAAACTCCTCTCAAGAAACTCCATATGTACCTCCATCTGAAGATGATTTAAAGAAATTGTTTGATCCTATGTTTGATGAACTTTATGATCCTAGTACTAATGAGGTGTCGATTCCTACAACAGAGGCTGCTTATATTCCTGTGAATGACGTCAATCCCTCAGTCTCAATATCTTTAAGTCAAGAAGCGCCTGTTGCTGACCCTTCAGTCTCATCAACAAATCATCATTCTTCAAATGTACATCATGGAACTGTTTCTGGCATCAATGATGAAGTTAATCCCTTTGCTACTCCTGAAGATGCTCCATTTGAAAACATATTTGCTCCTGAATCATCATCAGAACCATCTTCGTCAGGAGACATCGACTCTGCTACCTCAGTCCCTCAATGTTAGGAATTAGAAAATTCCATAGTGAAGTGTCGGTTACCCCAAATGTTATCTAGCATAAGTTAGGTCGTAGACTTGTCGTTATTTACGTTTCTTAGTAGTTTATTAGTTAGTTTGTAGCGTAATATAGCGTAGTGTAACACCGTGGAGGAAGGACGGGTCTTTACCCACTGTATACCTGATCCACAGGCCGATAGGAGGTCGTGTATTGTGTAAGTATAAATACCCCTTCCATCCATGGAAGGGGTGGTGCTTTTCAATCTAATATTCAACATTTGTGAAGTAACTCTCTAGCAAGAACACCCTCTCTCTCTACTTTCTCTCTCTAAAATGGAAAACATGTATTTTGATCTCCCAAGACCACCCGAATCATCTAACACAATAAAAATAACGATCCTACAATTGGTACCAGAGCCAAGGTTTTGTGTTTTGATGTTTTTGTGTGGTTTTGATCGTATGGTTTTATACGGTTGTGTGTGGCTTATACGGTCTCTTTGGATGGATTGGTTGGTTTGATATGTCTTGTTTCGTGGGTTGAAGCATGTTATGGTGTGGTACTGATTTCGTCAACTGTTTTATTAATATCACAAGCTGTTTCTAAATCTGTTTCTGTCATGCTATGTTTATTAATATCACAAGTTATGTTGAATCTTTATCAGTCTAGCAGGTTTTATTGAAACTGTTTTCAAACATGGTTTTTGATAGCAACTTGTTGTTTTTGTGGTCTTAATGGTTTTCTGGTAACTTTTCATGGTCAAATCAGTCAAAAAGTATCATCTTTTATGCAACTTTTCTGGGTTTATTTGAAGCTGGCCGGAAAAGCAGTCGGAAAAACTCATCGAAAAACTCATCTATTCATGCTAGCGAGTTGTCCTTACAAGATGTCCAGATACAATGTTTTCAAAGCGAGTTGACTATTGAGTCAACTGCTGCTAGCGACTTGGCTATGCTAGCGACTTGGCTATGCTAGCGACTTGGCTATGCTAGCGACTTGGCTAGGCTAGCGAGTTGGCTAGGCTAGCGACTTGGCTAGGCTAGCGAGTTGGCTAGGCTAGCGAGTTGGCTAGGCTAGCGACTTGGCTAGGCTAGCGACTTGGCTAGGCTAGCGACTTGGCTAGGCTAGCGAGTTGGCTATGCTAGCGAGTTGGCTATGCTAGCGACTTGGCTATGCTAGCGAGTTGGCTCATTAGCTAGCGACTTGGGTCATCTAGCGACTTGCTTTGGAAAAATGGTTAACGACTTGTTTTGGACAGAAATGAAGAAGAAGATTGACTACATATGACCAAAGACCACACGACTTATACCACTATACCAAATACCAAATATCAATCGACCTCAGTTCCACTATCATCAGTCCTTGGTTTTAGAATTAAGAAAGTGTTATGTGTAAACTAAAAGGACCTCAAGAAGACACTTGACCACAACACAAAAGAGACCTCAGTTTCAATTACATCACTGGTCCAGATTTGTTCGTGTTTGATAATGAAAAATCAAGACCTTGGAGGCCCTTCACACGAACTACGTATCATCACTGATTCGGACAACAAGCCAAAAGATTCTAACAATCATATAAATGGTGAAAGAAACGTTTATGTGATCTCAGTTTGTTCTTTATTCGTGGTTCTCAAAAGAAACCTCATAGACTATCAAGAGTCTTGAACACGAATCAATATATCATCATAGATCAACTCATTACTGAAAACAAATAAACATGTCATCGATCTCAGCTATGTACCTTATGTGAACGGTTCTATAAACTCATAGATCTCAAACGATCTATACACATAAGTACTCATGCCTCATTGATCAATCTAGGAGGTTAGCCCTTTTGAAATATCCGAAACTTTAGATTAGGATTATAACAAGAGTGTTATGTCCCTCTCCTAGTTCGTGCATAAACATGAATATCTAACTACTCGATGTACTAAAACAAAAACAAAGCTTGAATATTAAACCTACCTGGGGTGTTTTTCTTTGGTTACATCTAGATGTCTACTCTTCCTTCGACAAGCCATCCCTGTGGCCATCTCACTACCAACCCTGTGGCGTGGTCATGAAAGAATCATTGGAAGTAATATGTGAATGTAATAGGGGCGTGATTATTAGAAAACTTCTTGGATTTGTGTTTCGGATTTGTTTTGTCGAAGTGGTGATTTGAAGAGATGGAGGCGTATTGTTGGAGTAGTGTTAGGGTTTGTTGAGGCTGTGAGATTATTTTGGAGAGAGAGATAGATGAGGGAGGCGTCTCTTTCTCTGAAAGTGTGATTAGGTTTGGTATATTGTGAGAAATATTAGGGTTAAACATCATTTATAACCGGTCACTTTATGTTGTAAAGTGTATTCGGATTTAATTCCTTCTTGGCCTGAAAATGGATTTGCTGGATCGTGCATTGCTTTCATTTGGACCATGGGCTTCTGTCATCTAACAAATTGGTAATTTACTTGTGACAAATTTGATGATTTAATATGATATGGGCATGAATTAGTTGGACATGGGTGTTATGCTTATGTAAGCATGAGTGTATATGTGATGGATCATGTATAACCATGTTATTATACGTGATTGTTATGACTTTTGAGATGGGTGGATAAATCGGGTGCTATATCTTATACATGAGCCTAATGATTCAAATGCTTTACCTGGGAAGTGATAATGTATTGGTTCCGAATTTTACATTGGCCGTTGTTGAAATATGTGATACATGGTTAATGGACCAATTCGTTTTGTGCTAAATTGGATCGATTCATATGATATTGGATTTATCTATTGACCAGGTGTTCATTGGATATTCGTACCTGATCGTATATTTGGACTTACGATTAATGATATTTTATGGGTTGCTTGTTATAAATGATCTTTGATGATTAGACTTGTTGATGAGTTCTGATGATTGGAGTTGATGGTGTGAGTTATTGTGTTGTGCGGGTTGGTACTTTGGTTTATACATTTTCACGGAGATTATGTCACGGCTTATATTGATGATTGAACGAAGTTGACCTCGGGATTGTTCTACGGCATTTCTTATTTGAATTTGAAGTAAGGTTTTTCCGGGCGTGTTCACTTATTTCATCTTCTTTCTTTCTACCCTTCCGCGAAAATAACTTGTTTGGGCTTTTATAGAGTGTGATAAAGACTTGGCTATTTAGTTACGGTTGTGATTCTTTCTCACGTATCCCACAACGTTGCTATCACTTCGGTGTCTCACTCAGTTGAGAATGTCAAGAGATTTTGTACATTGGTTACACCGTTTCTTCTTCACAAGGATTAGTACAAGGTTAAGTAACGAATCTGGGGACGTTCACTTCATGATCAAGTTTGACATATCGGGTTTGCTTCACCAGAAGGTCACAACATTAGCCGACAGAATTCGTGAGTGATGTGTTTGCCAAAGTGGTTATTGGATGATTGATGATATTGTTGATGTTGGGGTAAGAATCGTTGATGAACCACTGCATGTTCCTCTAAAACCGATATTCACCGAAACCCAAATTGTCATAACATATTCAAGATGATATTGTTTACGGTTTTGTCTTGATTTTGTAAAATCCCGCGAAAGAACCTATTTCTCGGTTTAAATCATAGACTTGTAAAATCCCTTGACAATGGAAACATCCTGGTATTAGTAAAGTGCATTTCCGGATCTATCTTACGGTTTATTCTTGGTTTTGTAAAATCCCGCGAAAGAAACTATTTCTCGGTTTAAACCATAGAGTTGTAAAATCCCGTAATGATGGAACCATCCTGGAGAAAGGAAAGTGTATTTCGGGATCTCATTTGATGCTGGTGCTACGGTTTCTGCTTCGAAGAAGGGATAAAAGGGTGTACTTCATGAATTGGATGTGTGTTTGGATATTCGTCATGGCAGTTTGGTTATTACATGGTTTTACGGGGTTATGTGCTTTTAACCATGGTCGGGATGAAACCATTATCATAGTTCACTTAAAACGTCAAAGGAGGCTAGATTTGAGCAGTTCAGAAGATGTGACAACGGCGGTAATTCAGTATTATTTATTTGAGGTTGAAGTGAAATATCATGGGCGAGTGTACTTAGTATCTGAAGATATCAGGGGATGGTTGGATGAAGATTCTTCATGATCCTTGTTCGAGCTTATTATAAAAAACGAAGACTTGGAAATCTAGTTATTGTTGGGTGACTTTTACCTCTTCTTTTACCACTTTGGGGAATTGGGCTCTTATCACCACAAAATAACTATCACTTAAAGGAGTTACGTTGTAGTGCTCAGTGTCACATTCAATTGTGGATTTTCAAGAGGTAATGTACGTCTATTACTTGATGGTTGGTTGGTTGAGGAGTATAGAGTACTTAGAGATTCAAATGGGCATGAAGTCTCGGCACCGCTCTTTGTTACATATGTGCAAGTATAAGTCATGAGTTCGGGTTAGTTTACCTCAGGGTCAAATTCATCATATTGGGTTATCTCCATCAGCTGTCACTACAAAGAGCCTACTGAATGATAATGGGTTGATTACATGTTTTGCTAAGAGAGCTGAAAAGAGAGAGATTATGACGTATGAACACAATAGTTCATGCCTCATACTCTAAAGAAAAGAAATGTGTACGTTTCAGTGCGCATTATCTTCTGAAGAAGAGAAATCTTCTTATGACGTCTGTTCACATCAGTTCAGGCCTCGTACTCTAAAGAAAAGAAAAGTGTACGTTTCAGTGCGCTTTATCTTACAAAGAAGAGAAATCTTCTTATGACGTCTGTTCACATCAGTTCAGGCCTCGTACTTCATCATAATGACGTATGAACACAACAGTTCATGCCTCATTCTCCAAAGAAAAGAAAAGTGTACGTGTCAGTGCGCTTTATCTTCTGAAGAAGAGAAATCTTCTAATTAATGACCATTCTCATCAACATGCTTCATGCTTTTTCCATGCGCTTCAGTCATAAAGTGAACCTGGCTACCATTGATTGTTTTCTCATTCCACTTGCTCGATTATAATGAAGATGTCGACATCATGTGCTTATTTTGCGGAAGAGAAGTGTGAATAGAACATTCGGATGATTTTCACTTATTTAATCAAGAATGGCAACTCCGTATGCAATTCTTGAGGGGGAGAAGAAGTGTGAAATTACTGCATGGTTGATTGATTTCTGAGAATAAATGGTCAAACAGCTCCAAACTCATGTAAGAACTGATCTTCTTCTTATCGGGTCATCGTTACATGGAGTTTCTTCTATGAGCCGTTAGTTGACATCTTCACAAGCTGGTATGAGTTTATTGACAAAGTGCTTCCGGTTAATGCTTCACGTGCACATCAACATGATGATTCCGAACAACCTTCTGTTCTTGTTTGATGTGATTGTTTGCTTGGTATTACCATTTTGTGTGTTCGTTGCGGCCTGATTGCTGATTTCCTTGATGAACATCTTTCTGTTCTTGTTTGATTGGGAAGGATTTTAGTTAAGGGGATTTGCAAGATGTAAGTTGATTGGGATGCGTTTTGGTGATGTTCTTGTTTTTGGTGAGTTGAAGATGTTGACTTTCTATTCCCCAACTGGACAATCTTGAAGAAGGTCGAGTCTACAGTCGGTTCTACATTTTCTGCTACATGTTAGAAGACTAAAGACGAGTTGCATTTAACAATCTAAAGACTTCTTCTTAATCTGGGCATTTATCAAACAGATTGTCGGTTTAGGGGGGAGCACTAATTGGGAGAAAGTTATAAGTCAGATTCAATTCCCAATTAGACTTGCTCATATTCTTTAGCAGCGACTACTCGAGACGTTGATATTGACTATTGTTGGACATTTGACACAAGGTGATTACTTCGGAGTTAATCATTTATCACTTATTTGAGATTGAAGTTGACTTTCACAAAGGCGTGTTCTTATTTGATAACTTGCTCGGGCTTAAGAATTTGAGTTGAAGACTTGGCTTATCTAGTTACCAGCAGTCGAGGTGGATGGTTGAAGACCTGGTTAACTATCACTATTAGGAGTTACTTTGTTTTACTCAGTGTCACACGCATATGACGGTGTGGATAAACGCAAGAGGTGTTAATGTCTCATACTTTGTTTGGGTAGTGAGTACTTAGAGATTTGCTTGAAGCATAAATTCTCTACACCGTTCTTCCATCATTAGGTGCAAGCTTAAGATACAAATGTGGGGAAGTTGACTTCAGTTTCAAGTATGGTATAGCGGGTTTTCTTCTTCAGTGGTCACTTCAAATTGTCTACAGAAGGGTTGATATAAATAGTCAGAGAGAGTCTTCAGCAAGTTGATTCTCACAAAGAATTCAAGTGTTCCTCTCAACAAATTTCTAGTATACGGGCTTTCAATGAGTTGCTGATTTTGAAGTATCATTTCCAGAAAGGGGAAGGAGACACGCATCTAAACGCGAGTAAACTTTGATGAACTTAATACTTCTAAGTAATTGAAGATATCCCGGGAAGACAAATGTTATTACCGCAGAGAAACTCAAGGTTTGACTCATGGTGAGTAAACTTGATGGACTTAATTCTTCTAAGTGATTGAAGATATCCCGGGAAAACAAATGTCATGACCGCAGAGAAACTCAAGGTTTTACTCATCAAGGCGTTAAGTGTTATTATTCCAACTACGTGGGGGAAGTGATGTTAGTGAAAGCTTCTGAAGATAAATGAGGTATACAAGTACGACATATTCAGGGAAGATAAATGTGTAACATGAGGGAGGTGTTATAAGTTATTCTCTCGTTGGGAATGTGTGTACTTTGGATTCTTGAGCTTCATACACATTCATCAGGGACGAAAGATGTGAACATAGGGGAGGTGTTCTTCATTACCCTCATGATGTGTATTCGGGAGAGTTCTTGGATATTGGTGTACTTCGGATTCTTGAACTTCATACACATTCATCAGGGACGAAAGATGTGAACATAGGGGAGGTGTTCTGCATTACCCTCATGATGTGTATTCGGGAGAGTTCTTGAGCATTATTCTAAGAGACGGGCTGCATCAATTCAACTACTTGGGGGAATTGTTCTCTTGACACCTTTTTGGAATGGATTGCTTCAGACTTCAGTGGAAAAGAAATTTGAGAAGAAATTTAAAGAGTGGGATGATACGTTGCTGTTCTTGTTGATGATATAACCCCGAATGGAGATCCTCGATTATCGTTCTTAAATAGAGCAGCGGGATTTATGATAATGGTGTGCTTTCTTGTGCACCTGGCTAAAGCAAGCTTGAAATAGAGCTTCGAATCTGCTCATCTTAAGGATTTTCGGTTTGGGGGGAAGCTGCCAGAGTCTCACTTTCGGATGGTTCAATTTCTCTCAATTCAGGAGCCTCGAAAGCTTTGGTGGTGAATGTTTAAGAGATGATGACTTATATCTTCTACAACGGGGCTGTTCGATATCCTTATCTCGGTACTCGTATCATCATCTTCTTTAACTATATCATCTCTTCTATCCTTGTAAATATTTATTCGAAAAACAAAATACAAAAATATAAAACCAACAAAAAGAAAATAGAAAAATATAAAACCTTCAAAAAACCATAAAAATCAGAAAATTTCAAAAAAAATACCAAAAATATGTTTTTCTCAAGACATGTCTTCTGGTATCGATAACATCTACGGTCTTAGAAATGTCATTCAATAATGGCACGGGACCATAGATGAAGTTCGAGCAGGAGGTGTAAATATTTTTTCTAAACATGTCACAAACTATGGCTTACAGTTACTTCAGACTGTAACCCGGGCTTCAAAAATGGCTTGCAGTTACTTCAGACTGTGACCCGTGCTTAAACTATGGCTTGCTATTATTTCTGATAGCAACCCGCTCTTCAAGGAAGGAAAGTGCTGCGCTAAACCATAATTTCAAAATATTTCGTGCACTTATCCTAAAAATAAAACAAGGAAAGTATGTCGAAGGACTGCTGTTCCTACACAAATGTTTTTCCGTCTAAAATTCTTCAGGAAAATATTTGTTGTTTTTCAAAAAATGGTGGTAAATGAGTTGCTTTAAAAACAATCTGATTCAGAGTTTTTATAAAAAATTGAAAACTCAATCAATGACTTCAGCGCTTTTAAAACTTCTTATAAAATGAGTCATTGATTGAGGGGGAGAATGTTTTCAAATCTATATCATCTAACGAGCTTTCTTAATTATCCTACAAGCTTAATTAAAAATGATAATTGCCTGTGTCGAAGGACTAGGAATTTAGGATATGATTGTTAGGTTTAGATGATTAGAGTTTGATTAACACATAAACCCCATGCCATGTATGAATTGATTGATATGTTGGATTGACTTTTATTAGTCGATTACTGTTTGGGTGATGTCGACCACCATATATCTGTATGTATGTTCACTAACGTATGCAGGTATATTAGTATAAGAATGTTCCCGATCCGGATCCCACTATTGATGATGATTGGATGCCGAAAGGAAAGGGTAACTATATCTTGGGTTGACATATGAAGAAACGGAGCTTAACTGGACTTCTATGGAGAGTTGGCATATATGCAACGTAAGAGGTCTCACTGCATCAGCAGATGGTTTTCTTCTAAGTGATTGAAGAAACGGAGCTTAATTGGACCTCAGTTGGCATTCTAAATGCAACGTAAGAAGAAGTCTCACTGCTTCTGCAGACAGTTTTTCTTCCAAACCCTACAGCAACAACAACAGAAGCTTCTCAACCACCTAACGTATCTTTGTGCAGGACACCATTTTTAAACAATTTTGAATAATTTGATTAAATTGTTTTGAAAATGGAAAAATATTGTTTTGAAAATAAATTGAACTTAATTTTGAAAATCACCGGACTTCTTTTTATCAAAACCTAAGTCACTCAATTATTGACTTCTGTCATGGATTGAGGGGGAGAGTGATTTAAAATAAAATATTTTCAAATGATATTTCTTCACAAAAGTTCCGCTTTGTATGTTAAAATGTGGTGATCTAAAGATTTAATGTTATGTCATGGTATGATTTTTTCTTTAGAATCAAGGTCTTTCAAAATGAAATTTTTTCTGTTCTTGTTTGATTGTGAAATTGTTTTGTTTTACTTAAAAGATCTCTTAAAAACTATCATACCTGACACTAACAATCTTTAATGTCTTAAAATGGTCCTTATCTATCATCTTTCAAAATTGAATCTTGCCACGTCTTTCCCCAAATTTTTCTTAATGATTTAAATCAGTTGGGATCACAAATCTCAAATGGTTTGATATTTCTGATCGGGGTAGAGATCGTGGTTTAAATCTCAAATCTGTTTAAATGGAATTGGTTTTAGTCCTTTAAAGGCACTCCTGCCTCCATGTGCCAAACGATTTCATACACAATGCACATGTTGAGGAGGAGGATTTATCCAAAAACATGATGAGTATTTAACCCAGGCCACATATTCTCCCATGTTTTATAAACCGTATTAAATCACTTGGGATCCAAAATCTCAAAGGGTTTGATATTTTTGATCGGGGGAGAATTTGTGATTTAATAATGAAATTTGATAAAAGGTGATCGTTTGGATTCAATTGTGCAGGCTGCTCTCTCATATGTGCTAAACGCTTTCGAATCTCGAAGCACATATTGAGGGGGAGCAAAACCATCGAGGTACAAAAGTTTTTTCAAAGAGATTATAAAGTACCTTGATTGTGTTTTCAAATGGTTTTCTTAATGGATTTTGTGATTGTGGATGTGCTTCAAAAGAACTCTTGCCTCTATGTGATAAAAATGATTTCAAAAATCCTATGCACATATTGAGGGGGAGAATTTTACCAAGAAAATCAAATGGCTTTCTCGTATGAAAATTGTGATCAAAGAAAATATTTCAAAGTCCTCTTGCCTCCATGTGCCAAACAATTTCTAAATCACACGCACATGTTGAGGGGGAGGTTTTCTAAATGATCAAAACTATTAAGGTACAAAATGCTTTGATCTCGTATCACAAGTACCTTGATTGTTTTTCCAAATGATTTTTCAATTGGTTTTAAGGAAGAATGAACTGTACCAAAAGACCGACCAATTTACTTTATGCATGGTGTTATAAGGATGGTTAGGTTAGGTATTAGTTCCCACGATCCGCCAGAACCGGAGGGATCTACCCAGGGACAATCCACTAGATAGTGTAGAGTCCTTAGGTATATTGAAAAAAGGAGAAAAGTGAGGAATGGGAAGAGTGCAGACTGAGACTGAGCTAGTACTGGAATAAACCCAACAAGGTTCTAGTTATGAAGTCTCGGTAAGCACTGAAGGGGTTGAAGAATGAAAAAGAAATGAATATGAAAAGGGTGAAAAGAAATAGCCCTCCAATAATTCAACCTTAGGGCAGTAACCGGGTTCAATACATATGCTACTGGTGTTTACTAAGGTAACACTGGTATTGAAGACAAGACGTCATGGACCCAGTGACGCACTGCACTAAACTTCCCAAGCCACTCAAGTTCCTCTTAAAAGGGCTTGTTTCATTCTCACGGGGAACCGACATAATCTATCTACTTTCTCTTAGAGATTGTTGATATTGAAGAAGGAGACCCTCTCCCTAGTCTCCGACACAGGAACCAAATGTGCACTATTGAGTCTAGAGCCAAGAGATCATCCACAATATCTCATTAGGACACAAAATTAATGAAGACTTGCTGTTTCACACAATGTGGAAAGTAAGTATATATATTAAGAGTCCTACGCATTATCCTTGTGGTATTGCCAGAACATCCGAGTGATATGTAAAAATATTCACAATGAAGATGGAAATCCTTCTAGAGCCAACATCTAACAAGCTCTTGGTGGGTGACATGTGAGATCTTCTCGTAAGATCAAACGTGTGACAACTGGATAGAAACAATGGGGCGATTCAGTCTTGAATCAACCTTGGTCCAGGAATGGAATTGACGAATACTTTTGGAAAAACCGTTCGATGTGCAAATCTTCTTTTCTCTAGCACGTCGAATGTGTATTCATTTCAAATTCAAAAAGTATATCTGATTGAAAAATACTTTTAGAAAAACCGTTCGATGTGTGAATCTCTTCTTTTCGCTAGCACGTCGATTGTGTACTATTTTCAAATACAAAAAGTGTTTTTATTGAAAATTGATCTTTCTCATAAAACCTTCGTCGTATTGCAAAACTCTTTATTCTAAGCAATACGCGATTGTTTTCAAATCAATTTTTCATCAATCAGTGAATCTCAATTCGCTGGTTCACTCACTCCGTGTTGTCTTCTTTGAGACGTTCCGGTTTGAGAACAGCTAGAACAGCTGCGAAACCCTGTCAAGGAGATTCTTAGGAATCCTACCTGATCACAGGCAGTACTTGTACTGATCAACGGGGAACCGTGGGCCGTGTACCTCAATTCGACGAAAGTGGTCAAAGACACTTTCGTGTGTTTTATTGCTAACTGTTGTTTGCAGGTACACTTGGACGGTTGCAGCTGATCAGAATTGAGGAGTCAATCCAAAGCCGCATGCTCACAGCATCCACACTTAATTGAAGAAATCATGACTGGTGCATATCTACATAACCTGGCTCTGATATTTCATACTATGCTTCTACTTCACTGCTGCAAATATCATGAACTAGTAAGGCTTCCGCTACTCTGATGGAAAGATGTCATGATTCAAAAGTGTGAGCATGTCGGTCCGAAAGTCACAACATCACATGATGGCAACACAACTATGGATGATCCAGAGAGATTTGCTGTGGCTGATGATCTCAAAGAAAGCTCGAAGATCATCAAAGATGTGGATCAGTTCAAAGACCTCCACTGAAAGTACAAAGCACTCGGACTTTGAAGTTGCACTACAAAAGCACAAAGATTGCGGAATTGAAGAATTGAAGTCTACGAGCTCAAGAATAAAGTCAAGAATAGAAGGCTAGGATTCAAAATGTAAAATATGGGGTGACCTCCCTTAGGGGGAGATTGTTAGGAATTAGAAAATTCCATAGTGAAGTGTCGGTCACCCCAAATGTTATCTAGCATAAGTTAGCTCGTAGACTTGTCGTTATTTACGTTTCTTAGTAGTTTATTAGTTAGTTTGTAGCGTAATATAGCGTAGTGTAACACCGTGGAGGAAGGACGGGTCTTTACCCACTGTATACCTGATCCACAGGCCGATAGGAGGTCGTGTATTGTGTAAGTATAAATACCCCTTCCATCCATGGAAGGGGTGGTGCTTTTCAATCTAATATTCAACATTTGTGAAGTAACTCTCTAGCAAGAACACCCTCTCTCTCTACTTTCTCTCTCTAAAATGGAAAACATGTATTTTGATCTCCCAAGACCACCCGAATCATCTAACACAATAAAAATAACGATCCTACACTCAACAACTGCCACATGAACACCTTAGAAAATGGACTCACGATCATCCACTAGACAACATCATTGGAAATCCCTCTCGTCCTGTATCAACACGGAAACAACTTGCAACCGATGCCTTATGGTGCTTCTACAACTCCGTACTATCTAAGATCGAACCAAAAGATGTTAAAACCGCCATGAATGAAGATAGCAGGTTCAATGCCATGCAAGATGAAATTCATGAGTTTGATCGACTTGATGTATGGGAGTTAGTACCTGCTCCAGACTGTGCCATGATTATTGCTCTTAAATGGATCTTCAAAGTGAAACTTGATGAGCATGGTGATGTGTTGAAGAACAAGGCTCGATTAGTTGCTAAAGGATATCGTCAAGAGGAGGGTATTGACTTTGAAGAATCATTTGCTCCAGTTGCTCGAATCGAGGCAATCAGAATCTTTTTGGCTAATGCTGCTAGTAAGAACATGGTAGTCTATCAGATGGATGTAAAGACGGAATTTCTGAACGGAGATCTTAAAGAAGTCGTCTACGTCAGCCAACCTGAAGGATTTGTGAATCAAGAGCATCCTACTCACGTTTATCGTTTGAAGAAGGCTCTTTACGGTTTAAAGCAAGCTCCAAGGGCATGGTATGATACACTGTCAAAGTTTCTTCTATCTACCGGATTTAGCAAAGGAGCAGTTGATCCAACATTGTTCACCAGGAAGTCAGGCAAACATTTAATTCATGTTCAAATTTATGTTGATGATATTATTTTTGCCTCGACAGACCCAATGGAATGTGATCGTTTTTCAAATGAAATGAGTTCAAAATTTCAAATGTCAATGATGGGACAAATGTCATTTTTCTTGGGATTACAAATTTCGCAAAGTCCCGGAGGCATTTTCATAAATCAATCTAAATATGCAACTGAGATCTTAAAGAAATTTGGATTTGATTCAAGTGACCCTGTTGACACTCCCATGATTGATCGAACCAAACTAGATGAGGACAACTCAGGGATCATGATTGACCAAACAAAATATCGTTGTATGATTGGATCCCTGATGTACCTCACAGCTAGTAGACCAGACATCTTGTTCGCTGTTTGCATGTGTGCTAGATACCAGGCTAAGCCTACTAAAAGGCACCTTGAAGCAGTTAAACGGGTCTTTCGGTATCTCCAAGGAACCATCAATATGGGTCTTTGGTACCCGAAGGACACCGGTATGTCACTAACAGCCTATGCAGATGCTGATCATGCAGGGTGTCAAGATACTCGTCGAAGCACATCTGGAGGTGCTTAGTTTTTGGGTGATAAGCTTGTGAGCTGGTCTTCAAAGAAGCAAATGAGTACTTCTATTTCCTCTACAGAGGCTGAATTCATAGCCATGTCATCTTGTTGTGCTCAAATCTTATGGATGAG
The DNA here is from genome assembly GCA_019973895.1 of Chrysanthemum seticuspe. NCBI lineage: Eukaryota > Viridiplantae > Streptophyta > Magnoliopsida > Asterales > Asteraceae > Chrysanthemum > Chrysanthemum seticuspe. The sequence continues at coordinate 160,864,863 of BPTQ01000007.1, read as the reverse complement.
ATCTCAATTATCTGACTATGGTTTTGAATTCAACAAAATCCCTCTGTACTGTGATAATAAAAGTGCTATTGCTCTCTCATGCAACAACGTTCAACACTCAAGAGCAAAGCATATCGACATTCGACATCATTTCATCAGGGAACAAGTGGAAAAAGGTGTGGTGGAACTCTATTTTGTGAGGTCTGAATATCAGTTAGCAGACATCTTCACCAAAGCTCTTCTAAGAGAACGTTTTGAGTTTATTCTTCCACGACTAGGCTTGAAAAGCCTTCAACCTGAAACACTCAAACGTCTTCAGGAGGAAGACGAGGAGTAAAGGTCAATGCTCATCTATCTCTTGTATATATCTATTCGAAAAATCAAAATACAAAATTATAAAACCTTCAAAATCCATAAAAATCTGAAAAATTCAAAAAATCTTCAAAAAAAAAATATTGTCTATTTGTTATACTTTTTCTCGGTTTGACAATATCTACGGTCTTTGTGCTGTCATTCAAAGAATGACACGGGACTTTAGATGTTGTTCGAATTCTTAAAAAAAAAAAAATTATTATTTTTGGGAGAAAGAGAAACAAATGGTTTATTGTCATTTCAGGCAGTAACCCGCTTTTTAAAGAAAGAACAGAGCCATACTTTATCATGTTTTCAAAATTCCGTCCTCTGATTCTATAAACATTTATCTGCTGAAAACTAATTGCTTTGAAAAATAACTCAGTCTTTATTTTTGATAATCATCTGGACTTATTTGTCAAAATTTCAATCTCTCAATCAACAACCTATGCCATTGATTGAGGGGGAGAATGATTTCAATTAAATTAAAAAGTTATTTGGCATTCAAGTGTTTTCAAAAGATATTCATGCATATTTTATCAATGGAGTTTAAAGTCTTAAAATCCGATCCTTATCAGTTAAAAAGCTTTCATAATCAAGTCACAATTCTCCTTAAAAGCTTTCAAAATCAATTTAAATCTATAAGAGATCACAAATCTCAAATGATTTGATAATTGTGATCGGGGGAGAATGTGTGATTTAAATTGGATTTAAACTGATAATTCGGTAAATGGTTTTATAAGGATGTACATGCTATCCTTCCCACATGGGACAAACGATTTCAAATTTTCCATGCACATGTTGAGGGGGAGCATCTATCTTAAACCTATGATTTGAAACGTGATCACTTATCTTAATGTGCAGGTTCCCTCTAGTATGTGCAAAACTCTTTTCAAATCTCGAGGCACATATTGAGGGGGAGCAAACTTATGAAAACCTCATCCTCCCCGGAAATGCTTTATCTACTTGATTTGATCAGGGAAGTGATGTTGATATCTTTTAGAAAATGGTAATCAAAGAAGTAAATTCTTCCTCTTGCCTCCGTGTGCAAAACGATTTCAAACAATTGATGCACATGTTGAGGGGGAGCACTTGTTCTAAAAATATCAAAAACAATTCAGGTACAAAATGTTTTGATAATATATCACAAGTATCTGGATTGATTTTCAAATGGTTTTCAATTGGTTCCAATGGCAGATGAACAATACCAAATTGACCGACCAACTCTACTTTATGTACGGTGATATAAGGATGATAAGGTTAGGTATGTGTTCCCATGATCCACCAGAACCGGAGGGATCTACCCAGGGACAATCCACTAGTTAGTGTAGAGTTCTTAGGTATGATGATAAAAGGAGAATAATGAGATATGGGAAGAGTGCGGACTGAGTCTGAGCTAGTACTGGAATAAACCCAACAAGGTTCTAGCTATGAAGTATCGGTAAGCACTGAAGGGGTTGAAGAATTAAAAAGAATTGAATGAAAAAAGGGTGAAAACAAATATCCCTCCATTTATTCAACCTTAGGGCAGAAACCGGGTTCAATTCATATGCTACTGATGGTAACATCGGTATTGAAGACAAGACGTCATGGACCCAGTGACGCACTGCACTTCAACTTTCCAAACCACTCAAGTTCCTCTTAAAAGGACTTGTTTCATTCTCACGGGGAACCGACATTATCTATCGACTTTCTCTTAGAGATTGTTGATATTGAAGAAGGAGACCCTCTCCCTAGTCTCCGGCACAAGATCCAAATATGCACAAATTGAGTCTAGAGCCACGAGATCATCAATAAATCTCATTAGGACACTTTCAATGAAGACTCTCGGTTTCACACAATGTGGAAAGAGAGATTATATCTTGAGTCCTACGCATTATCCTTGTGGTATTGCCAGAACATCTGAGTGATGTGTATACATATTCACAATGAAGATGGAAAGCCTTCTGGAGCCAACATCAAACAAGCTCCTGGTAGGTGGCATGTGAGATCTATTATATACATCTACCATGTGACAACTGAACAGAAACAATGGGGCGATTCAATCTTTTGAATCAATCCTGGTTCAGGTTATGGATTGACGGATACCTTTGAAAAACCGGTCATTGCGCTTAAAAACTATTTTCTTTAGCACATTGACCGTGTTCGAATATTTCAAATCAAAAGGTGTTTTTATGATTGATAATGGATTTTCAATAAAACCTTCGTTGTATTGCAAAAACAATTTCTATTGAGCAATACACGATTGTTTTTCAAATATCTTTTCATCAATCAGTGGATTTCTATTCGCTGGTTCACTCACTCCATGTTGTCTTCTTTGAGATGTTCCGGTTTGAGAACAGCTAGAGCAGCTGCGAAACCCTGTCAAGGAAATTCTTTGGAGTTATACCTGATCACAGGCAGTACTTGTACTGATCAACGGGGAACCGTGGGACGTGTACCTCAATTCAACGAAAGTGATCAAAGACACTTTCGTGTGCTTTATTGCTAACTGTTTTATGCAGGTACATCCTACGTTTGCAGCTGATCAGAATGAAGCGGTCAATCCATAGCCGGATGCTCACTCTACACATTCATCTTAAAAGAAATCATGATTAGTGCATCAATGACTCTGATATTTTCACTCCATGCTTTTGCTACGCTGATGCCAATATCATGATTCAACTAAAGCTTCCGCTACTCTGATGAGAAGATATCATGATCCAGAATGTGAGCATGTCGGTCCGAAAGTCACAACATCACATAATACCAACACCATAATGGATGTCTCAGAGATTTTTGTTAGCTATGATCTCAAAAGCTGGCTCAAAATTATTATCACGTGGGTCAGTAAAAGACCTCCACTTGGATTAACCAAACATGCAATGAGATGAATCAATGACTACGAGCTTCGGAGCAAAGTACTACATCAAGAATGCAAGAACAATTTTTTTTAATGTAATATCTGTTTGTATTCAATGTAATTTTAGTACATGATTGAGGTGACCTCCCTTAGGGGGAGATTGTTAGGAATTAGAAATTCCAGGTATTAAAGAGTCGGTCACCTCAAGTATATGTAATCGTTAGAAAGCTCGTAGTCGTAGTTATTTTAAGCTAAGTAGTATTTAGTTAAGTAACACCGTGGAGGACGGACGGGTCTTTACCCACTGTATGCCTGATCCACAGCCCGTTGTGTGGCGATTTATGTAAGACTATAAATACTCTCTACCTCCCAAGGTAGAGAGTTGGAGCTCATAATAATATCTTTCACTTTCTCTCACTAAGTTCCCTAAACCTCTAACTTTCTCTCTCTAAAAACTCTCTTGTACGCCAACTTGTATTAATGGTTTGATGTGTTTGTGAAATCCAATATCTTACAGGCTGATTCTGTTGAAGCTCTCCTATACGTTTCGATCTTCGTGCTCCACTTCGAAGATGTGGCATCGCCACCCATACAATTGATACCCAACTCATTTCCCCCTCTTAACCACCTCCTGCTAATCACTTATCACCTATAATAAAAACTCCAAATATTAACGAAACCATAAAGAAAAATAATAATAACAAAAATAAAAAAAATAACTATTTTGGCAAAATGTTATATGTATGATATTTATACTTTAGGGTTAAGACACATTTTGTTAAAGCTCATACAGCGAGCTTATGGCTTATGTGACATTCGGCTAATTTTGAAACTTTTCGACTTATATAAGCTTATTATGACATGTGATATGTGTCTAAAAACACATATATTTTACCTTGTTTAAACCCACAAAAACAGCCAAAAACACACAAATGACTATATAAATGTTACAAATATCATGAAAATGTGTTTTTATGTGTTACAAATGCAAAAGGATTGAAAACTGATGAAAAACAACAAAGTTTACAAAATTGGCAGTTTTAGTCCCTGAACTTTCACAGATTGTCAGAAATGGTCCCTGGATAAAATATTTTGAAGAAAAATCAACAATAGTCCCCCAGGAATCATGAAATGACAAATTTTACCCTTGAAGTTCAAATTTGCAAAAATGGCAAGTTTAGTCCCTTAACTTTGAAAAATGTCATAAATAGTCCTTGGATTTATTAAAAATGGAAATTTATCAAAAATAAACCTTGTACTATTCATAAATGGCAAAATTGGTCCTTATGGTGAACTTTTGGAAAATTACATGTTTGGTCCCTCAAGTTTCAAAAATGACATAAAAGGCCCTTGGACATTTAAAATTGGAAAATTAACATTTATGGTCCTTTGATAAAAGAAACTTGGCAAGTTTGGCCCTTATTATAACTTTGGTATAGTGGCAGGTTTGGTCCTTCAATTTGGCAGAATTACAACTTTGGTCCTTGTGTTTATAAGCTACAACAAACGGACCCTTTTATTAATAAAACCCAAATCCAATCCATTAACCCAGCCAACCCAAGCCCAATATCCAACCCAGCCACGTTTTAAAAATAGAAAACCGCCTAACACTGTTCATCTATCTCTCCCACACCTGCATTCCAAAAACCAGTGGTTTTCACCACCTCACCACCACTTTCCACCTCACCTAGCTCCTTACCCACTTCACACCTTGTCCCCCTCCACCTCCACATACACCAAATTGCATTAAATGCAATTAACCTGCTAAAACAACTTTTCCCGCCAAAATGACAAATGGTCGATTAAGATGATATCAAGCCTATCCAATGGTGGGATTTAATCTGATGTCGACAAGAAAGCTTTTTGGATGTCTATAAAGAAGAAAGAAGGCAGAAGAAATAGAGGTCGCATGTTTTAGACCAATTTGTAGTGTAAAAGTTATTTCATGTCTGTTTTAATTTAAATTTAAGCTCTCAGTGTAATATCCAGTTCATTTCAAGTTAAAAATCACTTTTGTATTGTAATTATTCCAAGTTAATAAGATTTCAAGTTTTAATGTTTCTTGTTAATTCGTATTAAGTTAATTATAATAATTAGAAGTGACAAAAGCTCTTTTATCCTTCAAACAAGCTCAGATAAGCTTACTATAGCTTTTCATGAGCCTGTATTAGATTCTAGTATTCTAATTTAGAAAAACCAAAAAAAGTCAACAAAAGTCAAACTGCTCTTATTTTGAAGAATTAAGCTAGATTGCTGATATGGTTATGGAATAGGGTTGATACTGAGTTGGAATTTGGGTTGAGATCAGTTTAGGATAGGGATACTTTGATTTCAGTTGCAAGCCATAGTGGCTAGGACCACTTGTAAGTCCAAATTCTACTTTATACTTAAATCTGTAGTTAGATCAGTTAAAATTGCTTCTATTGTGTTTAATATAGTATAATTAGTCATATTATAGCTTGTTTGATCATTGTTTATACTAGTCTTAGCTTATTTCAACATCTGCATATTTTTCTAATTTGCATTAAATAAGTCTGTTAGAATTTAGTGGTAAATCATAGTTCAATTAGTTTTATCTAGGTATAATTTGGTTAACTAAATCTGGTTTGAGGATTAGTTAAGCTTGGATTTACATTGTGGTTTGAAAAATCAGTATATCAGCTTCATTAGTAGTGTTTGGATCAGTTGGTTTCAATAAGTTTGAGGTTTAGTTTGTGGTTTAGATTTGTCAAAGTAGTATCATTTAGGATAATTAGGCTTGATTCAGTCACTCATTTGCACATTGAATCAGTAGAAGTCAAAATCACACTAAATAGGTTCTATTTTTCATATCTGTTGTATGTTTGAAGATCATAAGCTTGATCTGTGTTCAGATATCATTAGAGTAGCTTGCATCAGTTCCATTTTATCATTAAACATCATAATCAGTCATCCATTTTGATTCAAATCTCACATTAGTCAAAGTTTCATATCATTCTCAAAAAGTCAAAAGTGATAATTCCAGTTTTTGCAAATCTGAATGGATTTTTCATGGTTTTGTTTCTAAACCAAAATTAATGAAAATGGGATATGTCCAAGTTCAGTTGGTCTAGTTTATTAATCTCATTTTTGTTGAATTTTATCAAGTTTCTATAAGCTCTTAAATCAGCTTCCAATAAGCCCCCATTTGCCCTGTGTCAACACTCGGTGTGCACAGGCAACTTGCAGCCTTTGCACAGGACTCAAATAAGCTCATTAGGAGCTGAGAATTGGTCCATGTGTAGTCTGCTAGGTGATCTCTAGGTCCCAACTTCTGTTTTCCCATTTAGCTTATTAGGATAGCTTATTCATTAGCTTAAAGTAGCCCCCCTAATAACTGTTTTGCATTATTAGTCCCATAAGCTCAAATCTAGCTTAAGCTTATTTAGTGATCTAGAGTACTGTTAATTAGTTAAGTTAGACTTAATTTAGCATAAATTAGCTGTCTTGATCATTTGGTGCTCATTAGGTAGCTTATAGCTTATTTTTAGTGCTTATTTTTAAGCTCTTTCACTACAGTTTCATAATCTTGCACATAAGCATATGTTTTTATATTTTTTATAGAATTAGAATAATATTTTAGACTTTTCCTGAATTTTTCATAATTTTCTGCCACTGTTTAGTATTTTTCTTATTTTAAATCAGTTTTTAAGACTTTTTAATTAGCTTTTATTACAAATAAATCAGAAAAAGTTTAAAAAAATATGTTTTAAATTTTCCTAGATTAAGATAAATATAAAAAGCCAAAAAAATATTTTTCCATAATTTTCTTAGTTTAAATAGTATTTTCTAGCATTTTAATTAGTTTTAAATAGTTTTTAATTAATAATAAATACATAAAAAGTATAAAAAAATATATTTTCAGTTTCAAAATAAGTTTTATCATATTTTAGATTTTTCTAAATCATAATTTTATTTTTCTAGCTTTATTTCATATTTTCTTATATTTTAGGGTATTATTAAATAGTTAAAAATAGTTTTTAATTAATAATAATTAGATAAATAGTTTTAAAAATAATTTTATTTTTCTAATAATTTTCTTTTATAATTAGGATTGTAAAAATGTATTTTTCATATCCGTAGGTATTTTCCTTCTTTATTTTCACGTTTTATTTAGTTCGTTCACGTAATTTTATTTAAACGTACGTTTTAGGTTTTAAACGTTCATCAATTTTAAAAATAGTGATAGCGTTTATTTAATATAATTTATCATTTTAATTTTCTTTAATTTGCATTTAAGCCCCTGTAATTTACAAACCTTTTCTCTAGATATAATTATTCCAAATTCACAAACCTTTTCCCATTTAATATCACCCGATCACAGATTCGTTGTACTACAGTGTTCACACCTCGTTGGGACTTAACGACCCGGTGATACACTAAACTCTCCAGATCTTAATTGTATTGGTTTCTGAGCTGTTTGAAGTTTATTACGGTTGACCATTCACAAGTGGTTAGCTTGTGTGATAAAACTTGACGGTTTGGACCCAATCAAATTTTGGCGCCGCTGCCGGGGAGGTGTGCTGCGTTACTACGAATTTGAAGCATCAGTGTTGTTGAATATACAACCATTGTATATTTACCATCTTTGTCCATATTTCCTTGTCTTGATTTCCAAAAACAATTTTTTTTATTATTATATCAGTTTTCAACAAACACAAAAAACCCAAAAAGATTTTCTTTCTTATTTTTACAAAATGTTATCCAAAAATCCAAAAATATCCTTCTTTACCCTCTCACATTTTTGATTCTTCATCCCAACCCCTCTGTAAACCTTTGATTCTTTCTATGTCTTATCCTCACCCTCTTGGTTGTCAATGGTGTGGTGGTCCTTATAATGGTGGCAATTGCCCCAGTTGTAGCATGGTGGAATCAGGAAACAGGTCTGTCTATAACCAGGATCCCTATTCCTACCATAACACAACTGATTTATTCCATCAGCTACCACACTGTGAGACTCAGCAGTCTTACTGTTGTGAGTACTGTAGTGGTTCACACTCCAGTTCTGATTGTCAATCGGGAAACACGCTTGTCTATGAGCAGGTTCCTGATAACAATTATGACTACAACACATATGACTCACAGCCACATCAGTTTTACTGTTGTGAGTATTGTGGAGGTCCTCACTTTAGCTCTGATTGTCAAACAAGGAATCCATTTCCTTATAACAATTACGACTCTTCGTATCATGACCAACCTCTACAGTACCAAGTGAATCAGGCACCACCTCAGCCTGAGCCACTTCCTCAAAATATTCTCCTTGATCTTTTGGATTTAGTGAAAGATTTGAAGGAATGTAAACATTCCCAAGATAATCCAAATGAGAAATCCATGGAAGAATTGTTAGCCGAAGAGCGGGATGCTAAATTAAATTCCCAAATTGCATTTGAAAAATCTATTAGGGAATCAATTGCAAAAGAAAAAGCAGCCAAATCTAGCTCTCAATTCCGTTTCATTCCTGATGACGATGATGATGAAGTTACCCTTGATATTCGTCAATTTTGTACAGGTTCATCAAGTTCATCAGTTGAAATTCCTTCCATGAAAAATCAGGGAGAAAAGACTATGATGGAATTACTAGCAGAAGAACAAATGGAAAGTATAAAACATATGTATGCTAGTCCTTCTCAACTCCCTCAGTCTGTTGTTATCACTCCTGATATTCCCACTCACTCTCTGAACATGGGGGATGAGCATCTTGACACTGTTCTTGAAAAGGAATCGGACGAATTCTGATGAGTGTCTAAATACTCATCATTTTTGTACTGTTTAGAATGCCAAAAACATCTGAAAACACTCAGAAATGCATCAAAATGATAAAAATATCACAAATAAGTGTTTTATGTGTTTTAAATGCAAAAATATCAAAATCAGATGAAAAACGTATCAAGTTTGCAAAATTGGCAGTTTTAGTCCCCCAAGTTTCAAAAGTTGTCAAAAACAGTCCCTGGTAAATCAAAATAAAGTAAAATATCATTTAAGGTCCATGGGATTCAAAAGTTGTTAAAATAAACCCTTCAAAGTTTAAAAACTGCATAATTACAACTTTGGTCCCTCAAGTTTGAAAAATGTCAAAAATAGTCCTTGGATATTTAAAAAAATGAAAATTATCAAATATTATCCTTGTACTATTAAAGCTTGTCAAGTTTGGTCCTTTTGATAACATTGGAAAAAGTTCAGTTTGGTCCCTCAAGTTTGGCCGAATTACACAAATGGTCCTTGTATTACTACTAAACCAAACGGACCTCTTTTAATATCACAAATCCAATCCAACAACACAGCTGGCCCAGTCATAAGCCCAAACACTTGAGCTTGGACCTTGACCCTTGGACCCCTGCACTTGAGCCAGTCAAATAACCACTTGACCCTGCCATTATCCCATTGTGAACCCCCTGTCTAATATAATACGCCTCGGTCAAAATAAGTCAAACCCGCCTACTGTTCATCCCTTACCTCCCTGTCCCGCCAAAACCAGATACCATGGTGGTTTCCTCCACTTGCTTTATCCACCCTTTCCACTTGCTATACACCTGTCTACCCACCCCCTCCACCTTCACAATATCCCAAAGTTCATTAATTGACTCAAACCTGCTAATGACTTTTTTGGCGCCAAATCTACACATGGACGATTCTGATGATTCTGAAAGATCCAATGGCTGGAATGAAGTGGGAAAGTCTCAGAGATGTCGACAAGGCTAAAAGAGATCATTATAAAGCAAGGAGGAAGCAATGTAGTGGGATATCTAGTGTAATTTTTAATATCTTAGTCGTTATTAGTAATTTTTAAATTCCAGTGTATGATTTAACTTTCAAGCTCTGTATTTTAAGTTTTTAATGTATAATAAAGCTTTTGTTAACATCAATTTCAGTTCTAAGTTCCATTTCAAGTTTATGCAAAGTTTCAAGTTTAAAAATCTCATTATAGTTCGAATGTTGTTTTTAGTTGTTGTCTTGGATTCATAAGCTCACTTAAGCTCCTAGAAAGCTTATTAAAGCTTTTAGAAACTTTAAAAATCAGTTTAGAATCAAAAAAGCAAAAATCACCAAAAATACAAATAAAATAGTTGAAAAATAAAAAAATCCATGGAAATGAAGGTCACAGCTGGAGCAGGGTAAATTGTGGATGGCCTTGGTTTAGAGCTTCTTGGGAAGCTATAGGTTGTGGTCTTGTACCTCAGTTCTCAGTTCTGTGCTTAGACTCACCTTGTAAGCATTTTCTGATAATTTGCAATTTTTAGTTTAAGTGTTTAAAGTAAGTTAATTTTGGTTTAATCTTATCTCATCATAGTTAATATAAGTTAATCACTAGGTTTTCTGTTTTAAAAATCTGTTTTAGTACTTAAAGCTTCAAAACAGTTAAGTTAAAGGGTGTTTGGATTCATTGTTTTACATGTGCTAAAGGTCATATGTGTTATTGCTTGTTGTTGTTCTGTGTCTCATTAGTTCATGTTAGCTCAGTCAAAGCATAGAATGTAGTCCTTGTTTTATAAAAAGTCAAAATCATCTTAATCTCACTCTTATTAGTTCCCTGTTAGGATTTTTAAGTACAAATCTCAGCTAAGTAGTTTAAAACTTGTTAACATAGCTTAATATAATCTTATCTTAGCTTAATATATCATAATTAGTTAGTAGGATTAATCCAAAACTCATAAAAGTCAACATAGTCCATTTTCTTAAAAAGTCAAAAACATGCCCTGTGCAACAGATTTGCTAGCCTATTTCACAAGCTCTCACAGAGCTTATTAGTAAGCTTTAGCTTGTGCATCTTAGCTTTTTGAGAAGCTCACCTAGCTGACTCTCTAGTCCAAAGCTTGTTTTCCACTTTGTAGCTTATTTGATTAGCCTGCACATAGCTTTTAGTTTGTCCCATTTGACTCAGCATACACTGAGTCATTACTCAGTGGTTTTTCAGTTTTTTTCTCAAGCTCACCATAAGCTCATTAGCCAACACCACAGTAAGAGCTTTAGCTTTTTGGATAGCTTAACTGGTATACTTATTAGTTACAGTGCTTATTTTCATTTTCTAGCTTATTAAAGTGCTTAAATATTAGCTTAAAAGTGCCTAGTAAAAACAAAAGTGTCCTGTGTAACAGTTAAGCTAGTGCTTATTTTGGCTTATTAAGTGCTTATTTCTTAGTTATTTAGCTTTTTCAGTTGTCAAACTAGCTTATTATCAGTATTTAGCTTATTTCCATTTTTCATTTTGCTTATTGAGTAGCTTATAAGCCATTTGGCTTAATCTTTGTGCTTATTCCATTTTTCACCAACTGTTAAGAAAAATAAGCTCAAACTGAGCTTATTAGTTGATTTTGTAAAAAGTTGTAGTTATACAATTTGCTTATCTTATATTGCTTAATAAGTTCCAAAAAGAAAAAGTCCAAAAATAAAATAAAAAGCATAAAGGGAGTGATATCTTTTATATTGCTCAATGAAATGTGTTTTTATGTGATTTAGGTACAAAAGATTGAAAAACAAGTGAAAAATGCGCAAAGTTCACACAAATGTCATTTTCAGTCCCTAGAGTTTCACAAAATGTCAAAACTAGTCCCTAAATGTTTTAAATGATAGAAAAGTCAACTTAAGTCCTTGGGAAATCAAAAATATTCACAAAATATCCCTGGATGTAAGTTTACACAAAATGGCAATTTTTACCCCTCAAGTTACAAAATTGGCAAAAATGGTCCCTGGGTATTCAAAACTTGGAATTTTACAAAAAAACACCCTTGTACTATTCATGAATATACAAAATGGAACAATTTTGAATAACTTTTGGGAATTTACACTTTAGTCCCCCAAGAATCCAAAATTTACACAAATGGTCATTTTAAGCTTTAAAATGTTTTAATTAGCAATATTGGTCCTTGTGTTATTATGTAATGGCAGGTTTGGTCCTTGTAAGAACTTTGGAAATTTGGCAGGTTCAGTCCTTAGCTTTGCAGATATTACATATATGGTCCTTGTGTTGTTAAACTTAACCAAACGGATCCTTTACTAAAACCAAATCCAATCCATTATCCACCCAGCCCAGTCCAAAGCCCAAACCCGATATTTAAATCAAATACCGCCACCACTGTTCCCTTGTCTCTCCCACCCCTGCAATCCCAAAACCAGAGGTAGTTTTGTGCCACCTTCCCCCTCCACTTGACTTCTACAGCTCACATACTACTCCCTGCCACCTCTCATACCTATCCCACTCCCCATTAATGCATTCCCACCATCTAACACTCCACCTTTTTCCCCCATGCCCTGTTTTCACTCAAACCTGGTCTCCAAGCTCAATAAAGCTTCATATCTTGTTCCCTCCACCTATACAAGCCAACAAGATACATTGAATGCTCCTCAAACCGCCTCAAATTGTCAGAATGACTTTGGCGCCAAAAGCTCATTCAAACGGTTGAGATCAATTGGACTAATTCAAAGGCTCAGATTGAAAGAGAGGACTTTTGAGTGATCTCCAAGACTACTGAGACTATAAAAGAGAGAAGAAAGACAGAAGAACAACCACTTTTGGCCTTAAGCCATAGTCACTTAGCTTTTTATCATGTCTTTTACTGCTTTTATTTACTTACCATGTCTTTTATTGCTTTCAGTTCTGTAAGAAAACCTTGACAAGTTTAATTACAAAGCTATTTACAGTCTTAGTTTTATAATCTTTTCTTTACTTTAAATGTCATTTAAATACATGTCAATTTACATTTCTGTTTGATCAAAGATGTTTAGAGGACTCTATATGACACTACATAGGTCTCAGTAACCTTTTGCAAGTCTTTAGGAACCATTAAATAGCTTTGAGCTTTTAAAATAGAAAATCACTAAAAAGTAGAAAATAGAAAATAAAATCAAAAATAGTGTGATCATGAAGAAGATGATGAAGCAGGGGTGAATTTGGAGTGCTATGGGTATTAGGAGCTTATTGGGAAGCTAATAGGTGTAACCTTGTCCTTGGTTCCATGTTTCTCAGTTTGATTCATCTTGTAAGCAATTTTCCTTAATTTACTGTTCATGTCTTTATTTGCTTTGATTTATATGTTTTCTTGTTTATCTGTTGTTATTGAATGTTTTTAAAGTTTAAAATTGTATGTTTATGTATTAGTTTGTGTTGTTTATTCATGATTCATTTTCAACTGTGAAAATGAAACATGAATGATTCATGTTTATAGTTGTTTAAATTGTTGTTTATCTATCTATTTTGTCTTGTTATATGTTATTATAGAGAATGGAATCAGGTTCAAATGCTTATTCAATGAAAACTTTAAGAATCATGTGACAAGTGGTGAATAAGGGACTGTTTGGATTTGCTTTGATTGAGAATAATGAAAATGTTTGAGGTGATCATTCCTGTCACTGCATGATCCTTGGGCTATTAGAAGGTTTGACACCCCTTTAGGTTCAATGATAATGTCTTTGGCAGTTATGATCATTTTCAAGTCAAGATCTTTGTTCACTGAATGGTTACTGTCTAAATCTGTGGTACATGGTGTTAATGATGTTGTTCTTGTTTAAATTAGTTGTCTATGAACTCAGTTCAGTGGTCATGACCATGCTTTATTCAGTGTTTAGTCAATTTTCCTTTTTAACTGTCTTAATTTCTTGTCTGTTTTAATTTACAAGTCCAATTCTTTAATATGTGTTTAAATGTTGTTTATATCTGTTAATTTCATGTTCCTAATGTTTATTATAACATGTTTTGTGATTAAATTCAGATCAAAGTTGACAAAAGTCAATTTTGATCATAAACTATAAAAGTCAAAATTGCCCTGTATCAAGATCCCAAGTCAATATTCACAAGCCTTCAGCTTGTTGAATATTGAGCTTGAGCTTGAGTTTATTGCTGTTTATGATACTCTATTAGCTTGTTTATTTATGTTTGTGCTTATTTTCTAGTTTACTGCTTTATTAGTCACTTTTTACAAACCATCTTTTTGTACCAATTAGCCCACTCAACTGAAGCAAACAGTTGAGTGGGGCTTGTTATCAAAGCTTCTAATAAGCTCCTCAGTGAGCTTGAGTATGTGACCCTTGGCTTTTCACAAAGCCAAGGTACCCATCTCAATGCCTCAATGTGAGTTGAGCTTATCAGAGCTTATTTGATAGGTCAATTAAGAGCTTGATAGTTTGCTCATTCACAACAATGGACTGCTTATGCAGTCCATTTACACCATTTCCTTCAAGCTCCTATAAGCTCTCGATAGGTCATAAGCTTGTGAAGCTTGGTTTTTCATGAAGCCTAGCAACCCAAGTATGAGATCCAGTGCTTAATTTTTAGGTTGCAGCTTATTAAGTAGGGCTGCAACATACTTTTTGTTTGTCCCATTTCTTGTGCACTTAGCTTATACCATCACACTTAGGAAATGAGAGACTTTTCATAAGCTTCCTACAAGCTCACTAGTGGACCCCACTAGGTGAGCTTGGGCTTTTTGGGAAGCCTACCAGCACATCTTGCAACCTCAACTCTTATTTTGGTCCTTTAAGCTTATTCACAGAGCTTATCTTACCCATACAAAAGACTGCAAGGGGTGTTTGGATCTGTGTACTGTTAGAGCTTATGAGCTTATTGCAAGCTTATGAGTGATAGTCAGTACACATGCCTGTGCATACTTGTCCACCTAGCTTATATGCATATTATTTTTCCTTTTGTTTCCTGTGTATAGCTTATTTCAAGCTTATTAGGAGCTTGAGCTCCAACAGTCAAGCCAAAAGCTTAACTGTTGGACTCATAAGCTCATGATTTGCTTATTTCCATGTTTGCACAGTTTTGTTTTCTGTTAACTTGTTTATATTCAGTATATATTTAGTTCCAGAAATAGAAAAACCAAAAAGACCCTTTAAGTGCTAGCTTCTATTTAGGAGTTTGAGCTTAAAAAGCCAAATGTCATGGAAATAAGCTCCCACAGAGCTTATTTCCAAGTTTTTGGAAAAGTTGCTTTTGTTAAAGTTACATATTTTAGCTTAATATACAGTTTTGCAAAAAGAAAATCAAAAAAATAAAATGTTTAGCAAAAAGGGGGTAGGCAGGCTCGAACCTGAGACCTCCCCCTTATGAGAGTGTTTAGTGTGTACCTGGATGCCATGCGCCCTTGGGACTTTTTCTGTTATTTCTTTACACAACTAATCTCTTATATACGTTTTTCCATTTTAGCTTATATGTTTAGTTTAGCTTATTTCGAGCTTATTCAGTTTAGCTTTTTCCATTTTTCTAATTTTCATAAATTGGTATTGTTATAAAGTATTTTTACAAAAAGTTTCAGATTTTTCTCATTCGTTTTAGTATTTTTAAACATTTAATTAGTGTTTTTTAGTAATTAATTCATAATAAAAAATATAAAAGTCAAAAAAATATAATTCTTTTTTCAAAAAATTTCTTTTGTCATTTAGTACGTAAGAAAATTATTTTTACACTCGTAGGACTTTTATTTCATAAATTTTACGTTTTTGCTTGCGCTCTCGCGTAATTTTTATTAATAACGCTCGTTTTCATTTTAAATCTAGTTTTTAGATAATTTGAGTTTACGTTTTAGTTTAAATAGTTTATTTAAGTTATTTTATTTTATAAAATCACAAAAACATCATTGTAAAAATAGTGATAGCATTTATTTAATAGATTTTAACTTTTTAATTATATTTAATTTGCATTTAAGTCGCTAAGACATGCAAATCCCTACTATAGTTATAATCGTTTTGTTTTTATACGTTTACGTTTAGTTTAAGTTAAACGTAAGTTTGTATACTTTAATATTTTTAGGTTTCTGATTGTACGTTTTTATTGACGTAGCCGTGACAGAGCTATTACTATTCACATTCCTAGTGTTAGTCAATCAGATTCCTGTTTTTTCTATACTATTTTCAACAAATCACAAGTCATTGTACCAGAATATCACGTCTCACCAGGACATAAACGATCCAAGGATATTTTAATCCTTGGTAAACTTGCAATTCTCTCCCGGGCTGTCGCCCTTTTATCATCTGTTACGGTTGACCGTTCACAAGCGGTTGATAAATGTGACGGAGAAATAAAAGAAGGTAGTTCGGGAGGAATCAGGGAGTTGCTGGGATTCGAACCCTGGCCACCCAACTCACCACACACACACCTCACCAACTGCCCTTGGGACTTTGACTGGTTATCCTTTGCATAGTTTAATACATAACCCTTCTTGTCCGTTTAAGCTTATTCGTATTATTTAGCTTATTTCCAGCTTATTTAAACTAGCTTTTTCAACTTTTGTATTTTTCCTAGATTTGTATTAGTATAAAGTAATTTATAAAAAAGTTTCAGATTTTTCTTAATAGTTTTAGTATTTTTAATCATTTAATTAGTTTAAAATAGTATTTAATTCATAATAAAAAATATAAAAGTCAAAAAAATATAAATCTTTTTTCTAAAATTTTCTTTTGTCATATATTAAGTAAGAAAATTGTTTTTACACTTGTAGGACTTTTATTTCATAAATTTTACGTTTTTACTTGCGCACTCGCGTAATTTTTATACATAACGTACGTTTTTCATTTTAGACCACGTTTTTAGATAATTTAAGTTTACGTTTTAATTAAAATAGTTTATTTAAGTTATTTTGTTTTATAAATCAAGTAAAACATCATTGTAAAAATAGTGATAGCGTTTATTTAATATATTTTAGCTTTTTAGTTTTTTTTAATTTGCATTTAAGCCCCTGTAATTTACAAAACTTTTTCTTTAGGTATAAATAACTCAAAATCCTTACTGATCACTATCCTTAGTGATTATTCGACATCTGAAAGTTGTTTAACACCATTCAGTCTCCGTGGGACTTAACGACCCAGGAATCCACTATATTCCTCTGATCTTAATTGCATTGGTTTTAGACAGTTTTAAGTTTATTACGGTTGACCATTCACAAGTGGTTAGCTTGTGTGATAAAACTTGACTGTCTGGAGTCAAACCAAATTCATAAAGTCTAGTGTTGAGAACCTTGTCCCAATCCCGAGAGAATCACAGGGAACTTTTGACCATATGTGTGATATCCCTTTCCCTTTTGAGTGTTCAAAAGATCATTTTGAGACTTTCTCCAATCTTAGCGACGATTGTTCTTCCTATGGAAATATCGAGTATGTTGAGGCATCACTCCCACAGTCTGATCCTCTTCTTGAGGAGTTCACCGATGAACTCACTCACATCAGTCCACTTTCATCAGAAAGTGATGATGATCTCTTTGATTTCGAAGCCGATCTTGGAGAAATTGAAAGTCTCCTATATAATGATCATCCACTCATTTCTTGTCCCATTTCCGACTCTTCCATTCCTTCTCTCACTCCAAATGAGGAAGATGATAACTTTTGGAAGGAAGTTGATGCTTTTCTTAGTGATGAGTCAATTCCAATAGGGATTGACAATACTTACTTTGATTCGGAGGGAGACATCCTCTTTCTTGAAAATCTGTTGATTGAAGAACCGTTTCCAGCTCTCCCTCCCGGAAATTTTGTTGCCAATCACCATACAAGCTTTAAGTCTAAGCTTAAAAATCTAATAAAGGGTGATTTGCTCCTCACTGATGAAGAATGGGATTGCATTGTGATGCACATCTTTATTCCATTTTTCACAGATGGTGTGGTTTCTCGTACCCTTTTCTCCTTCAGGAATGAGGACACTATTTTTGATCCCGGCATTTTCATTTATCATTTTTGAGCCGGTTCTATGTATATCTCATCGGTGTGGAACTTTCACGTACTTCAATGTTTATACAAACATTTTGAATGAAAGTCCGATGGAGATTGTCTCTTCCACTTACTTCCCCATGATCAAATTAATTCGGGGTCGAGTCAAGCTAGCGACTCGGTAATCAAAAACAGTAGTTAAACATGGGTTTTCACCCGTGTGTACCACCCTAGTGTGGGGGAGATACCCCACATGTTGTATATAGATCTAAAAAATGAATGAAAATTGTAAATATTAAAAAAGAGAATAATTGTTGTGTTTCTACACTTAGCTAGTAATGTTATCTTTTTACGTTCTAAGTTTCGGCATAACAGCCGGTACTTTGAATATTGAGGACAATATTCATTTCTAAGTGTGGGGGGGAAATTCTGGCGAATTTGATCATAAATGTACCCTTTTAGTTCCTTTTTCCCCCAAAATGGCCAAAATTTAAAATTATTTAGTGGAAGTACTATGTACTAAACACAACAAATGGTAATCAGTCCACCATGTCTAACCCACATAAGGACTGGCTAATCCAGGAGCAAACGACTCTTGGTAAAGATATCTCAAATCCGTTGACGGCTTGCAATTTGCCCAAAATTGTATGGTGTTCAGCTCACCATATCTTTAATTAGTGAAGAGTTGGCTAGCCCGCAAGTTTATGGCTTGTGGTAAAGGCAGTTGGAAATCCATAATTGGTAATCGA
The DNA here is from genome assembly GCA_019973895.1 of Chrysanthemum seticuspe. Taxonomy (NCBI): domain Eukaryota; kingdom Viridiplantae; phylum Streptophyta; class Magnoliopsida; order Asterales; family Asteraceae; genus Chrysanthemum; species Chrysanthemum seticuspe. Next base: position 160,846,296 of record BPTQ01000007.1, on the reverse strand, counting down.
CTCACCAAAGATAATATTGATAATTTATCTAAGAGTTGGCTAGTCCAGAAGCAAACGGTTTCTGGTAAAGACAAATCAAAACCGTTGAAAGCTGGTGATTTGCTCAAAATCATTTGGTTATCATTGTACCAAGGTTCTTACTTGAACTGAAACAATTGGCTACTCCAGAAGTAATGGCTTTTGGTAAAGAGATGAAATCCATTAAAGTTTCAAAAAGATTGCTAGGGACTAGCAATAGTTTAGTGTGGGGGATTTGATATGTGTCTAAAAACACATATATTTTACCTTGTTTAAACCCACAAAAACAGCCAAAAACACACAAATGACTATATAAATGTTACAAATATCATGAAAATGTGTTTTTATGTGTTACAAATGCAAAAGGATTGAAAACTGATGAAAAACAACAAAGTTTACAAAATTGGCAGTTTTAGTCCCTGAACTTTCACAGATTGTCAAAAATGGTCCCTGGATAAAATATTTTGAAGAAAAATCAACAATAGTCCCCCAGGAATCATGAAATGACAAATTGTACCCTTGAAGTTCAAATTTTCAAAAATGGCAAGTTTAGTCCCTTAACTTTGAAAAATGTCATAAATAGTCCTTGGATTTATTAAAAATGGAAATTTATCAAAAATAAACCTTGTACTATTCATAAATGGCAAAATTGGTCCTTATGGTGAACTTTTGGAAAATTACATGTTTGGTCCCTCAAGTTTCAAAAATGACATAAAAGGCCCTTGGACATTTAAAATTGGAAAATTAACATTTATGGTCCTTTGATAAAAGAAACTTGGCAAGTTTGGCCCTTATTATAACTTTGGTATAGTGGCAGGTTTGGTCCTTCAATTTGGCAGAATTACAACTTTGGTCCTTGTGTTTATAAGCTACAACAAACGGACCCTTTTATTAATAAAACCCAAATCCAATCCATTAACCCAGCCAACCCAAGCCCAATATCCAACCCAACCACGTTTTAAAAATAGAAAACCGCCTAACACTGTTCATCTATCTCTCCCACACCTGCATTCCAAAAACCAGTGGTTTTCACCACCTCACCACCACTTTCCACCTCACCTAGCTCCTTACCCACTTCACACCTTGTCCCCCTCCACCTCCACATACACCAAATTGCATTAAATGCAATTAACCTGCTAAAACAACTTTTCTCGCCAAAATGACAAATGGTCGATTAAGATGATATCAAGCCTATCCAATGGTGGGATTTAATCTGATGTCGACAAGAAAGCTTTTTGGATGTCTATAAAGAAGAAAGAATGCAGAAGAAATAGAGGTCGCATGTTTTAGACCAATTTGTGGTAAAAGTTATTTCATGTCTGTTTTAATTTAAATTTAAGCTCTCAGTGTAATATCCAGTTCATTTCAAGTTAAAAATCACTTTTGTATTGTAATTATTCCAAGTTAATAAGATTTCAAGTTTTAATGTTTCTTGTTAATTCGTATTAAGTTAATTATAATAATTAGAAGTGACAAAAGCTCTTTTATCCTTCAAACAAGCTCAGATAAGCTTACTATAGCTTTTGATGAGCCTGTATTAGATTCTAGTATTCTAATTTAGAAAAACCAAAAAAAGTCAACAAAAGTCAAACTGCTCTTATTTTGAAGAATTAAGCTAGATTGCTGATATGGTTATGGAATAGGGTTGATACTGAGTTGGAATTTGGGTTGAGATCAGTTTAGGATAGGGATACTTTGATTTCAGTTGCAAGCCATAGTGGCTAGGACCACTTGTAAGTCCAAATTCTACTTTATACTTAAATCTGTAGTTAGATCAGTTAAAATTGCTTCTATTGTGTTTAATATAGTATAATTAGTCATATTATAGCTTGTTTGATCATTGTTTATACTAGTCTTAGCTTATTTCAACATATGCATATTTTTCTAATTTGCATTAAATAAGTCTGTTAGAATTTAGTGGTAAATCATAGTTCAATTAGTTTTATCTAGGTATAATTTGGTTAACTAAATCTGGTTTGAGGATTAGTTAAGCTTGGATTTACATTGTGGTTTGAAAAATCAGTATATCAGCTTCATTAGTAGTGTTTGGATCAGTTGGTTTCAATAAGTTTGAGGTTTAGTTTGTGGTTTAGATTTGTCAAAGTAGTATCATTTAGGATAATTAGGCTTGATTCAGTCACTCATTTGCACATTGAATCAGTAGAAGTCAAAATCACACTAAATAGGTTCTATTTTTTATATCTGTTGTATGTTTGAAGATCATAAGCTTGATCTGTGTTCAGATATCATTAGAGTAGCTTGCATCAGTTCCATTTTATCATTAAACATCATAATCAGTCATCCATTTTGATTCAAATCTCACATTAGTCAAAGTTTCATATCATTCTCAAAAAGTCAAAAGTGATAATTCCAGTTTTTGCAAATCTGAATGGATTTTTCATGGTTTTGTTTCTAAACCAAAATTAATGAAAATGGGATATGTCCAAGTTCAGTTGGTCTAGTTTATTAATCTCATTTTTGTTGAATTTTATCAAGTTTCTATAAGCTCTTAAATCAGCTTCCAATAAGCCCCCATTTGCCCTGTGTCAACACTCAGTGTGCACAGGAAACTTGCAGCCTTTGCACAGGATTCAAATAAGCTCATTAGGAGCTGAGAATTGGTCCATGTGTAGTCTGCTAGGTGATCTCTAGGTCCCAACTTCTGTTTTCCCATTTAGCTTATTAGGATAGCTTATTCATTAGCTTAAAGTAGCCCCCCTAATAACTGTTTTGCATTATTAGTCCCATAAGCTCAAATCTAGCTTAAGCTTATTTAGTGATCTAGAGTACTGTTAATTAGTTAAGTTAGACTTAATTTAGCATAAATTAGCTGTCTTGATCATTTGGTGCTCATTAGGTAGCTTATAGCTTATTTTTAGTGCTTATTTTTAAGCTCTTTCACTACAGTTTCATAATCTTGCACATAAGCATATGTTTTTATATTTTTTATAGAATTAGAATAATATTTTAGACTTTTCTTGAATTTTTCATAATTTTCTGCCACTGTTTAGTATTTTTCTTATTTTAAATCAGTTTTTAAGACTTTTTAATTAGCTTTTATTAAAAATAAATCAGAAAAAGTTTAAAAAAATATGTTTTAAATTTTCCTAGATTAAGATAAATATAAAAAGCCAAAAAAATATTTTTCCATAATTTTCTTAGTTTAAATAGTATTTTCTAGCATTTTAATTAGTTTTAAATAGTTTTTAATTAATAATAAATACATGAAAAGTCTAAAAAAATATATTTTCAGTTTCAAAATAAGTTTTATCATATTTTAGATTTTTCTAAATCATAATTTTATTTTTCTAGCTTTATTTCATATTTTCTTATATTTTAGGGTATTATTAAATAGTTAAAAATAGTTTTTAATTAATAATAATTAGATAAATAGTTTTAAAAATAATTTTATTTTTCTAATAATTTTCTATTATAATTAGGATTGTAAAAATGTATTTTTCATATCCGTAGGTATTTTCCTTCTTTATTTTCACGTTTTATTTAGTTCGTTCACGTAATTTTATTTAAACCTACGTTTTAGGTTTTAAACGTTCATCAATTTTAAAAATAGTGATAGCGTTTATTTAATATAATTTATCATTTTAATTTTCTTTAATTTGCATTTAAGCCCCTGTAATTTACAAACCTTTTCTCTAGATATAATTATTCCAAATTCACAAACCTTTTCCCATTCAATATCACCCGATCACAGATTCGTTGTACTACAGTGTTCACACCTCGTTGGGACTTAACGACCCGGGGATACACTAAACTCTCCAGATCTTAATTGTATTGGTTTCTGAGCTGTTTGAAGTTTATTACGGTTGACCATTCACAAGTGGTTAGCTTGTGTGATAAAACTTGACGGTTTGGACCCAATCAACATGATAAGCTTATATAAGCCGAAAAGTTGCAAAATAAGCCACAAAAAAGAGCTTATGCGACAAAAGGCAAAAACCAAATAAGTCAGTCGAATTTATCACAGCCCATAAGAACGAAACCACTTTACTCGAATCATTATATTAACTTAAAAAATGTATTGGAATAAAGAAAAAGCTAGCAAAACCAACCTTTTTTGCTGAAGTATTTTGGCGGCGTGCTTTTCTGTAGCAACAGCACATGCTCTTCCTTTAAAATGACACTAAAAAAGCAAGTAGCTTATTTCTTTATTTGCACTTATCAAGAAAAGAAGCAGCTTCAGTTTCTTCATGGAGTTAGGTGTATCCTCAGCCATCTCGAACCGTAAAATCTAATGATAACAAATCATACCTGCACTTCAGCAGCTGCATCCTTGTTGTTTGGCAATGCTCCAAGGTTTTTACTATCTAGCTGCAACGATAAAAAAATATTCCACTTGTACTTCGAAGATGCATCATAAGGAATCTAAAAGTGCTTAATACCAAGATGCACCAAACAATTCTTAACTTTTTTTTCTTTGTAAAATGAAGATTCTGGAAATGTGGATAATGGTAGCCGCCATTGTTTCTTTTTAATGAACCAATAGTTGCTACCTCAAAAGACCCTCTAACATCATGAACTACAAATACAAAATCATTTATGTTTATATGTTACTGAACTATAACCATTTTCAAAACTCATTCAACCCTTTTAGTAATTCAAAACAATGATGAAAGACCCTCTAACATTATAAACTTTTCAATACACCTTTCCTACTTCATTTTAACCATATAGAACCAAGACATACCATACCCACATCAAACTTAATCAACTAATCCAAAAAAAAAAAAAAAAACCAAACTCATATCATAATAAAGAATTTGAATAGTATAAAACATATCAGAATTCAATACCAACAGGAATATAATGACAAAAAATGTTACCAGTCCATCAGAAGTTTCTTCATCTTCAATTAGGGTTTTCTTGAATTGGCATTAACATGGGCATAAATGAATATCGAAAAAAAATTTATGTAAGCGCCGGTGGTGTCATGTGTGTGTGAGGTGGATCTGATTTTTGGTGGTCTTAAGATATGGGATGGGATTAGTGGCTGGGTTTAGAAGAAATAGAAGCAGACGTGCTGCCGTGAGAGTTGCAGACACACATACCCATAGAGTCGGATCTGGCCGGGTATGCCTCACCGAAAAAAAAAAAAAAAAAAAAAAAAAAAAAAAAAAAAAAAAACATGATTCACTGTTTGGATTTTGTATTTTGATATTGTGTTTAGGGTATTGTTTGTTGCTGTTGATAGATTTGGTGGGAGTGGAGAAGAGGGTTCTGGAATATGAGGTATATGTGTGTACTTGTGTGAAAGTTTCTAGTAGTAATACTTTATATGTGTATGTAAACGTGTGTATGGCTGCAAATGTATAGCTGCATGAACAGGGAAATTGCAAACACACTTCCACCAATAGGGTGCTGCCAACACATTTTTTGGTGTACTATTACATGTATAGAGCCAATCAAATTTTGACAGACACCCATTTATACCATGTATTTTTATACCCTCCCCAACTTCTAATAGTATATATATATAATGCTTTAGAAGTAAAAATAACTAGTTTTTAATAGTAAACTAAAGGGCAAATGGCATAAAAAGACATCAAAGTTAGGGTTCATTTCCAATTAAGGTATTCTACTTTTTTTCTTGCATAAAAAGGTACCGACAATAATTTTTGGCGGATTTGGGTTTTTTACTAACGTTCGTTAACTCACTTCGTTAGTATATTACATGTTTAGTCCTCGAATTTGTATAATCATTTCATGCAACATCCAAAAAAAATTTCGAATTATTTTTTACATGTTTGGTCCTCGAATTCCTATAATATTTCATTCAACATCCAAAAACATTTTCCAATTTTTTTTTTTTGAAAATTCTTTTCGAAAAATTTTGAAAATTCTTTTTGAAAATTTTAAAAAATCTTGAAAAATCTCAAAAAATTTTACGAAAATTTTGAAATTTTTTTAATAAAGTTTGAAAAAAAAATTGAAAATTCTATTCGAAAATTTTAAAAAAATTTGAAAATTCTTTTTGAAAATTTTGAAAAATCTTGAAAATTATTTTCGAAAATTTTGAAAGTTTTTTGACAAAGTTTCAAAAAAAAAATTTGAAAGTTTTTCGGTAAAATTTTTTAAGATTTTTTAAAATTTTCAAAATTTTTCGAATAGAATTTTCAAAAAAAAATTTTGGAAAATTTTTTTGGATGTTGCATGAAATGATTATACAAATTCGAGGACTAAACATGTAATATACTAACGAAATGAGTTAACGAACGTTAGTAAAAAACTCAAATCCGCCAAAAAAAATTGTTTGGTACCTTTTTATGCAAGAAAAAAAGTATAATACCATAATTGAAAATGGACCCTAACTTAAATGCCTTTTTGTGACATTTGCCCTAAACTAAAATGTATGCCTGATTAAATAGTAATAGTAGGACCACTTGTGTATCTAGGGATATTTAAATATCATCACAGTCATTGCCAACAAATAAATCTCGCTTTGAAACCTAATTTCACTCTCACTTTGTGTAGTCACAACCACCAAATAAATCTCATCTCATTTCATAAAAAAAACGCAGCTCCTTAAAATTTTCAAAATTTTTCGAATAGAATTTTCAAAAAAAAAATTTTGGAAAATTTTTTTGGATGTTGCATGAAATGATTATACAAATTCGAGGACTAAACATGTAATATACTAACGAAATGAGTTAACGAACGTTAGTAAAAAACTCAAATCCGCCAAAAAAAATTGTTTGGTACCTTTTTATGCAAGAAAAAAAGTATAATACCATAATTGAAAATGGACCCTAACTTAGATGCCTTTTTGTGACATTTGCCCTAAACTAAAATGTATGCCTGATTAAATAGTAATAGTAGGACCACTTGTGTATCTAGGGATATTTAAATATCATCACAGTCATTGCCACCAAATAAATCTCGCTTTGAAACCTAATTTCACTCTCACTTTGTGTAGTCACAACCACCAAATAAATCTCATCTCATTTCATAAAAAAACGCAGCTCCTTATTCTCATATCATTTTTCATATGCACACAAATCATAAACAATAACACGCACACACACACAAAACACAGAAACTTCACATAAACACAGCGCCACCCAAAAAAAACATAAGAATGCAAATGGCACAGCGCCAGTTAACTCACATTTTGGTTGGCGCCGAAGCATGGTGGTGTGGTGGCGTGTGTTTGGCGGCGCCAAAACGATGGCCACGTACGAATGGTGTATCCCCAAAGTGAACACACCTCTCCCTCTTATAGCACAAGGTATCGTGCTTACGGATAACATGTTATTGGTATGTCATATCAGCGCCACATCATCCCCTCTCAATAACACACCAATAACTAAAACACCCCTCTTTCATAACACACCACTAACATCTTATTGGGTCCCACAAAATACTACACTGAAAATACCCACTCACTCATAATACAATACAAAAAAAAGAAGAAAAAAATAACAACATCACAAATGGCGTGAGCTATTCAAATGGCTTGGAGACCTTTGGCACATAGCACGGTATGGTAATAACATATTATTGGTTCATAGTTGGGACGAATGTCACGTTATCGATATCCTATATTGAGGGCTCTTATATTTTTATAATTGACAAATTTTGTGAATAAGTTAAGCTCTAGTCATAACTCATAAGTAAAGTAAGAAGTGACTTCTCTTGTGAATAAGATAGAAAAGAGATGTAGTATTATAAAGTGAATTAATAGGAGTGTTAGAATTTCAAGTGCACCTAATTGTTTTGTTTTAATGTTGGGTAATATTAAGGTGAGTTGAATTAAAAGAATGAGCTAAGTGGGAGATTATATGGGACCATGAGAACGAGGGTGTTAAGCTTCTAATACTATAAGATTGGGAGGTTATATTATATGCGTCAATGAGACACGAACTAGGAGTTATGTTGAGAGCAAGTATTTTGATGGCGAAGGCCTTTAGATTGAACTTTTATCCTTGGTAGTATTTTCTAATCATATTAGTTATAATATGTAAATGAGTGTGCCACCATATGGAATGTAATAAGGAGAAAGATGTAGGACATCCGAATGTTGGGATAAAGTTAGGAAGAGAAAGTTTATAGACTCCGGTAACATTTTATATACAACTAAAAATGTTTAAAACATTATATGAGATGCTAAAGGCGGCACAAGATTGTTGGAAAGTGGAAGCTAATTATGTAGATCTTGTTGAGAATAATGATAAGTGTATATCGAAGTTGATGACACTAAGATTAAAAGTGAAACCTATAAAGTAAATATCTAAAAGGAAAGAGTATTATACATATTTTGGAAAGAGATTAGCGGTTATGTGTCAAGGAAATTGGATTATAATTAGGAAATATCTTAAAACATAAAGAAGAGAATGATTGAATAACCGTAAGTAACATGAAGTAATATAGAACATTGGTAGTTATGAAGAATATAATGTTCAAAATTGACTCATTTATAGTTAAACTAGCAAAAATTTTCAAGTGACAAGTAGTCTTTGTGAAAATTTTAGAAATAATGTGAGAAAAATGCGTTGATGCCGGTAGAAATATGATAAATGATAGAATCAACTTTAGAAAAAGGTGAATGGGATGATGTAATGCTGTTAAAAAGAGGTATAAGTTAGTGGATATAGTGTGTCTTAGACGTGTGATGGTGGAATATGATAACTTGAGTGTGTAGATCACGTGAATCATAGCAAAGTAAGACTGAGTTATAACATTTAAATTTACAAGAGGGACTATTGATGTAAGATAAGTTTTGCGAATAGTTGTAAATTTTAACCACATAGATTTTGGGTACGAAATCTTATTGAAGAAGGGCAGAGTTTAAACCAAATTGCTCATCCATATGTTGATCCTAAGTTGTTGGTTTTGTGTGAACATGAATCCTAATCTTGTTCCCAATTCTTTTTTGGATTGAGATCCTCTCATATTCCATTTAAACATGAGAGGTAATGTTGAATTTTATGTAAGTAAAGAAAAATGAATAAATTAATCACAGTGGGAAGATCATTTTATAAATTAATCGTTGTGGAGAAAAAAGTAACTAACATTACATCTCATGTTCAAATAAAACATGAGAGGATCTCAATCATTCTTTTTCTTATACGAAGTAGATGTTCCATTGTGATTTAATTAAATTTTAGGTCCCTTTTTTATCATTTTCAATATTTCACATGTTTTGCAGGTTTGACCTTTTGTGCAAGACATAAATTGAGCGAACTTTTTGTATGAATAACATCTTATCAGATTACATTTTAGGAATTTAGGTCCCTTCCTTATCAGCTTAAGTTATTTCAACTTTCAACTGTCTGGGTGAAGCCAAAATGTGCTTAACCATATAAGCTCATTTAAGTAGTCTTTCATATCATCATTTTGCGTGTATTTTGGCTTAAGGTGCAAGTGCTTATAAATATGTCCAAACAAAGCTTTATCTAGGTTAAATTTGGAGTTCACTGAGCATTGTTTTTATCAACCTTACTACTCATCTTTTCTTTTAGAGCATATCCGGTGCTAAGTTTAAAAAAGACTCAAAAAAAAGGTTGAAAAAGAGTTATTGCATTAGAGCAATAGGTTGATAAAGGCTTATTGAATGAAAAGTTTGAGATTGCTCGACCTATTCAAATTGTTGGTTGTGTGAGAGATAATGAGTTAAGAATGGGTTAGAATGGGTTTTTGCATCGGAGAGATTGAGAGAAAAGGTAGTAGAGAAGATAGGTTAATATTTTTAATGAGTTAATGCATTTGGAGATATTCTTAAAAAGTTTAAAAATCAATTTGCTATTTCAACAACGTTAGCCTTCATGTCTTCTTTTTATTAAGACACATTATATTACAAAAAATAAAATAAAATAGATATAGGCTCTTTTCATGTTATTCACATAACAAGAATCATTTATCAACCTTACTACTCATCTTTTCTTTTAGAGCATATCCGGTGCTAAGTTTAAAAAAGACTCAAAAAAAAGGTTGAAGACAGAGTTATTGCATTAGAGCCAATAGGTTGATAAAGGCTTATTGAATGAAAAAGTTTGAGATTGCTCACCTATTCAAATTGTTGGTTGTGTGAGAGATAATTAGTTAAGAATGGGTTAGAATGGGTTTTTTGCATCGGAGAGATTGAGAGAAAAGGTAGTATGAGAAGATAGGTTAATAGTTTTAATGAGTTAATGCATTTGGAGATATTCTTAAAAAGTTTAAAAAATCAATTTGCTATTTCAAACAACGTTAGCCTTCATGTCTTCTTTTTATTAAGACACATTATATTACAAAAAATAAAATAAAATAGATATAGGCTCTTTTCATGTTATTCACATAACAAGAATCATAACTTGATAAGCTTAAGTACATTTTTTGCACTCGTCATACTCGCCATGAATAACTTCCTAATTCACCATTTTGTGTCATGACAATGACCGACATTCTAGCCATTTTGTGCAAGTGCTTATAAATATGTCCAAACAAAGCTTTATCTAGGTTAAATTTGGAGTTCACTGAGCATTGTTTTTATCAACCTTACTACTCATCTTTTCTTTTAGAGCATATCCGGTGCTAAGTTTAAAAAAGACTCAAAAAAAAGGTTGAAAAAGAGTTATTGCATTAGAGCAATAGGTTGATAAAGGCTTATTGAATGAAAAGTTTGAGATTGCTCGACCTATTCAAATTGTTGGTTGTGTGAGAGATAATGAGTTAAGAATGGGTTAGAATGGGTTTTTGCATCGGAGAGATTGAGAGAAAAGGTAGTAGAGAAGATAGGTTAATATTTTTAATGAGTTAATGCATTTGGAGATATTCTTAAAAAGTTTAAAAATCAATTTGCTATTTCAACAACGTTAGCCTTCATGTCTTCTTTTTATTAAGACACATTATATTACAAAAAATAAAATAAAATAGATATAGGCTCTTTTCATGTTATTCACATAACAAGAATCATAACTTGATAAGCTTAAGTACATTCTTTGCACTCGTCATACTCGCCATGAATAACTTCCTAATTCACCATTTTGTGTCATGACAATGACCGACATTCTAACCATTTTGTGCAAGTGCTTATAAATATGTCCAAACAAAGCTTTATCTAGGTTAAATTTGGAGTTCACTGAGCATTGTTTTTATCAACCTTACTACTCATCTTTTCTTGTAGAGCATATCCGGTGCTAAGTTTAAAAAAGACTCAAAAAAAAGGTTGAAAAAGAGTTATTGCATTAGAGCAATAGGTTGATAAAGGCTTATTGAATGAAAAGTTTGAGATTGCTCGACCTATTCAAATTGTTGGTTGTGTGAGAGATAATGAGTTAAGAATGGGTTAGAATGGGTTTTTGCATCGGAGAGATTGAGAGAAAAGGTAGTAGAGAAGATAGGTTAATATTTTTAATGAGTTAATGCATTTGGAGATATTCTTAAAAAGTTTAAAAATCAATTTGCTATTTCAACAACGTTAGCCTTCATGTCTTCTTTTTATTAAGAAACATTATATTACAAAAAATAAAATAAAATAGATATAGGCTCTTTTCATGTTATTCACATAACAAGAATCATAACTTGATAAGCTTAAGTACATTCTTTGCACTCGTCATACTCGCCATGAATAACTTCCTAATTCACCATTTTGTGTCATGACAATGACCGACATTCTAGGCTTATTCTTATTAACATAACCTTACCACTCAGCATCGAGTGTTTTCTCCATGATCGTTTTCCATTGTACATATGCGTTCATTTTCACGACTTGTAGCCATTATCAGACTGTCTCAAAACCAAAATATGAAATCATATTGGTTATCTTTGTGATAGATTCCATTATGGCAACTTCCAAAATTATCAACCAACATTTGGAAGCATGATGGTGTGGTGGCGCGTGTTTGGCGTCGCCAAAACGAATGCCACGTAGGAAAGGCGTATCCCCAAAGTGAACACACCCCTCCCTCTTACAGCACAAGGTATCGTGCTTACGGATAACATGTTATTGGTATACCACATCAGCGTCTCTCAATAACACACCAATAACTAAAACACTCCTCATTCATAACACACCACAAACATTTTATTGGGTCCCAACAAAATACCCCACTGAAAATACCCACTCGGTCACAATACAATACAAAAAAAGAAAAATAAAATAACAACATCACAAATGGTGTGAGCTATTAAAATGGCTTAGGGACCTTTGGCACATAGCACGATATTGTAATAACATATTATTGGTTCATAGTTGAAACGAATGTCACGTTATCGATATCCCATACTTAAGGCTCTTATATTTTTATAAGTAACAAATTTTGTGAATAAGTTAAGCTCTAGTCATAACTCACAAGTAAAGTAAGAAGTGACTTCTCTTGTGAATAAGATAGAAAAGAGATGTAGTATTATAAAGTGAATGAAATAGGAGTGTTGGAATTTGAAGTGCACCTAATTGTTTTGTTTTAATGTTGGGTAATGTTAAGGTGAGTTGAATTAAAAGAATGAGCTAAGTGGGAGATTATATGGGACCATGAGAACGAGGGTGTTAAGCTTCTAATACTATAAGATTGGGAGGTTATATTATATGCGTCAATGAGAAACGAACTAGGAGTTATGTTGAGAGCAAGTATTTTGATGGCGAAGGCCTTTAGATTGAACTTTTATCCTTGGTAGTATTTTCTAATCATATTAGTTATAATATGTAAATGAGTGTGCCACCATATGGAATGTAATAAGGAGAAAGATGTAGGACATCCGAATGTTGGGATAAAGTTAGGAAGAGAAAGTTTATAGACTCCGGTAACATTTTATATACAACTAAAAATGTTTAAAACATTATATGAGATGCTAAAGGCGGCACAAGATTGTTGGAAAGTGGAAGCTAATTATGTAGATCTTGTTGAGAATAATGATAAGTGTATATCGAAGTTGATGACACTAAGATTAAAAGTGAAACCTATAAAGTAAATATCTAAAAGGAAAGAGTATTATACATATTTTGGAAAGAGATTAGCGGTTATGTGTCAAGGAAATTGGATTATAATTAGGAAATATCTTAAAACATAAAGTAGAGAATGATTGAATAACCGTAAGTAACATGAAGTAATATAGAACATTGGTAGTTATGAAGAATATAATGTTCAAAATTGACTCATTTATAGTTAAACTAGCAAAATTTTTCAAGTGACAAGTAGTCTTTGTGAAAATTTTAGAAATAATGTGAGAAAAATGCGTTGATGCCGGTAGAAATATGATAAATGATAGAATCAACTTTAGAAAAAGGTGAATGGGATGATGTAATGCTGTTAAAAAGAGGTATAAGTTAGTGGATATAGTGTGTCTTAGATGTGTGATGGTGGAATATGATAGCTTGAGTGTGTAGATCACGTGAATCATAGCAAAGTAAGAATGAGTTATAACATTTAAATTTACAAGAGGGACTATTGATGTAAGATAAGTTTTGCGAATAGTTGTAAATTTTAACCACATAGATTTTGGGGACGAAATCTTATTGAAGAAGGGCAGAGTTTTAACCAAATTGCTCATCCATATGTTGATCCTAAGTTGTTGGTTTTGTGTGAACATGAATCCTAATCTTGTTCCCAATTCTTTTTTGGATTGAGATCCTCTCATATTTCATTTAAACATGAGAGGTAATGTTGAATTTTATGTAAGTAAAGAAAAATGAATAAATTAATCACAGTGGGAAGATCATTTTATAAATTAATCATTGTGGAGAAAAAAGTAACTAACATTACATCTCATGTTCAAATAAAACATGAGAGGATCTCAATCATTCTTTTTCTTATACGAAGTAGATGTTCCATTGTGATTTAATTACATTTTAGGTCCCTTTTTTATCATTTTCAATATTTCATATGTTTTGCAGGTTTGACCTTTTGTGCAAGACATAAATTGAGCGAACTTTTTGTATGAATAACATCTTATCAGATTACATTTTAGGAATTTAGGTCCCTTCCTTATCAGCTTAAGTTATTTCAACTTTCAACTGTCTGGGTGAAGCCAAAATGTGCTTAACCATATAAGCTCATTTAAGTAGTCTTTAATATCATCATTTTGCGTGTATTTTGGCTTAAGGTGCAAGTGCTTATAAATATGTCCAAACAAAGCTTTATCTAGGTTAAATTTGGAGTTCACTGAGCATTGTTTTTATCAACCTTACTACTCATCTTTTCTTTTAGAGCATATCCGGTGCTAAGCTTAAAAAAGACTCAAAAAAAAGGTTGAAAAAGAGTTATTGCATTAGAGCAATAGGTTGATAAAGGCTTATTGAATGAAAAGTTTGAGATTGCTCGACCTATTCAAATCGTTGGTTGTGTGAGAGATAATGAGTTAAGAATGGGTTAGAATGGGTTTTTGCATCGGAGAGATTGAGAGAAAAGGTAGTAGAGAAGATAGGTTAATATTTTTAATGAGTTAATGCATTTGGAGATATTCTTAAAAAGTTTAAAAATCAATTTGCTATTTCAACAACGTTAGCCTTCATGTCTTCTTTTTATTAAGAAACATTATATTACAAAAAATAAAATAAAATAGATATAGGCTCTTTTCATGTTATTCACATAACAAGAATCATAACTTGATAAGCTTAAGTACATTCTTTGCACTCGTCATACTCGCCATGAATAACTTCCTAATTCACCATTTTGTGTCATGACAATGACCGACATTCTAGCCTTATTCTTATTAACATAACCTTACCACTCAGCATCGAGTGTTTTCTCCATGATCGTTTTCCATTGTACATATGCGTTCATTTTCACGACTTGTAGCCATTATCAGACTGTCTCAAAACCAAAATATGAAATCATATTGGTTATCTTTGTGATAGATTCCATTATGGCAACTTCCAAAATTATCAACCAACATTTTGAAGCATGGTGGTGTGGTGGCGCGTGTTTGGCGTCGCCAAAACGAATGCCACGTAGGAAAGGCGTATCCCCAAAGTGAACACACCCCTCCCTCTTACAGCACAAGGTATCGTGCTTACGGATAACATGTTATTGGTATGCCACATCAGCGCCTCTCAATAACACACCAATAACTAAAACACTCCTCCTTCATAACACACCACAAAAATTTTATTGGGTCCCAACAAAATACCCACTGAAAATACCCACTCGGTCACAATACAATACAAAAAAAGAAAAATAAAATAACAACATCACAAATTGTGTGAGCTATTAAAATGGCTTAGGGACCTTTGGCACATAGCACGATATTGTAATAACATATTATTGGTTCATAGTTGAAACGAATGTCACGTTATCGATATCCCATACTTAAGGCTCTTATATTTTTATAAGTAACAAATTTTGTGAATAAGTTAAGCTCTAGTCATAACTCACAAGTAAAGTAAGAAGTGTAAATGAGTGTGCCACCATATGGAATGTAATAAGGAGAAAGATGTAGGACATCCGAATGTTGGGATAAAGTTAGGAAGAGAAAGTTTATAGACTCCGGTAACATTTTATATACAACTAAAAATGTTTAAAACTTTATATGAGATGTTAAAGACGGCACAAGATTGTTGGAAATTGGTAGCTAATTATGTAGATCTTGTTGAGAATAATGATAAGTGTATATCAAAGTTGATGACAGTAAGATTAAAAGTGAAACCTATAAAGTAAATATCTAAAAGGAAAGAGTATTATACAAATTTTGGAAAGAGATTAGCGGTTATGTGTCAAGGAAATTGGATTATAATTAGGAAATATCTTAAAACATAGAGAAGAGAATGATTGAAAAACCATAAGTAACATGAAGTAATATAGATCTTTGGTAGATTATGAAGAATATAATGTTCAAAATTGACTCATATATAGTTAAACTAGCAAAATTTTCCAAGTGACAAGTAGTCTTTGTTGAAACTTTTAAAAATAATGTGAGAAAAATGCGTTGATGCCGGTAGAAATATGATAAATGATAGAATCAACTATAGAAAAAGGTGAATGGGATGATGTACTGATGTTAAAAATATGCATAAGTTAGTGGATATAGTGTGTCTTAGACGTGTGATGGTGGAATATGATAGCTTGAGTGCGTAGATCACGTGAATCATAGCAAAGTAAGAATGAGTTATAACATTTTAATTTATAAGAGGGACTAGTGATGTAAGATAAGTTTTGCGAATAGTTGTAAATTTTAACCACATAGATTTTGGGGACGAAATCTTATTGAAGAAGGGCAGAGTTTTAACCAAATTGCTCATCCATATGTTGATCCTAAGTTGTTGGTTTTGTGTGAACATGAATCCTAATCGTGTTCCCAATTTTTTTTCGGATTGAGATCCTCTCATATTCCATTTCAACATGAGAGGTAATGTTGAATTTTATGTAAGTAAAGAAAAATGAATAAATTAATCAGAGTGGGAACATAATTTTATAAATTAATCATTGTGGAGAAAAAAAGTAATTAACATGACATCTCATGTTCAAATGAAACATGATGATCTCAATCCTTCTTTTTCTTATACGAAGTACATGTTCCATTCTGATTTAATTACATTTTAGGTCCCTTTTATTTATTTATTTTTTTTTTTATTTATTTCTTTTTTTTTTATCATTTTCAATATTTCACATGTTTTGCAGGTTTGACCTTTCTTACGTTATTTCAACTTTCAACTGTCTGGGTGAAGCCAAAATGTGCTTAACCATATAAGCTCATTTAAGTAGTCTTTAATATCATCATTTTGCATGTATTTTGGCTTAAGGTGGAGGTGCTTATAAATATTTCCAAACAAAGCTTTATGTAGGTTAAATTTGAAGTTCACTTAGCATTGTTTTTATCAACCTTACTACTCATCTTTTCTTTTAGAGCATATTCGGTGCCAAGTTTAAAAAAGACTCAAAAAAAAAAAGGCTGAAAAAGAGTTATTGCATTAGAGAAATAGGTTGATAAAGGCTTATTGAATGAAAAGTTTGAGATTGCTCGACCTATTCAAATTGTTGGTTGTGTGAGAGATAATGAGTTAAGAATGGGTTAGATTGGGTTTTTGCATCGGAGAGATTGAGAGAAAAGGTAGTAGAGAAGACAGGTTAATATTTTTAATGAGTTAATGCATTGGATTGGAGATGTTCTTACAAAGTTTAAAAATGAGATTATGTATTCAAAAGCCGTCCAACTATTATACATTTTACTTTTAGGCCACCCATTTTTTAAAACTAACTTATAGGCCTCACTAGTATGTGTTTGTTTTTCTTTATACCAATCTCGTTCAAATTCTTGCCGGATATTCATACAATTACAAGAATAAAGCTAATTATAACATATCAACACAATAAAATTAACAATTTCAACATAAAACATTAGTTAAATTATTTTAATTCACTTTCAACTAACTAAAGTTGCACTTAAATAATGGCTAAAACTGATATTTTACAATTTTAATACTCGTTTGTGTTGTTTTAATATGTTATATTTTAGATGTATTCTTGTTGTTTTAAAGATTTTTTAGATAAAATTTTCCGAAATTGGTATAGACAAAAGCAAACCCATAAATGGGCGGCCAATAAGTTAGTTTAATAAATTAGTGGCCTAAAAGTAAAAAGTTTAATAGTTAGACGGCCTCCCAATATATAATCCCTTTAAAAATCAATTTGCTATTTCAACAACGTTAGCCTTCATGTCCTCTTTTTATTAAGACACGTTATATTACCAAAAAATAAAATAAAATAGATATAGGCTCTTTTCATGTTATTCACATAACAAGAATCATAACTTGATAAGCTTAAGTACATTCTTTGCACTCCTCATACTCGCCATGAATAACTTCCTAATTCACCATTTTGTTTCATGACAGTGACGGACATTCTAGCCTTATTCTTATTAACGTAACCTTACCACTCACTAGTACTAGCATCGAGTGTTTTCTCCATGATCGTTTTCCATTGTACATATGCATTCATTTTCACGACTTGTAGCCATTATCAGACTGTCTCTAAACCAAAATATGAAATCATATTGGCCATCCTTGTAATCGATTCCATTATAGCAACTTCCAAAATTATCAACCAACACTTGGAAGCGTTTTGTCAAGTTGTACCATATCCCCCATGTACAAAATTATACGAAATCAGAAATACTATGTTCCAACCACATCCAAAAATTACAACTTAAGGAATGATACTTGTTGATAACAAACTTGATTCTGCTTTTGACAAATGTTTTAATCTGCACAATAAAAGCTTATATAGGACCTAAAATTGTAGTGACTGAAGCTCTTTTTGTTGTTGCCGAAAGATCCAACACATACGTTACAAAGGTAAATAACGTAAAGTATTAATGTGCTTGGAGTCCATAGTATAGGTCCAAAAAATCATCAAACCGAAACATCTGATATTGAACAACCTTGTAGAATCAATCAACAAGAAAAACTCCAAAAAACAAATCACCGATTTTGACCCTTGCCAAGTCAGTGAGTCATAACATCCATTCATCTCGATTCAAATAATGATATTCTTTAAACCCAAAATCCTAATGATGCAAACTCTCAACTAATCAGTAAAAAACCAGACACAAATGAAACCACATTAAAAAAAAAAAAAAAATTGTCCAGAAGACTAAACAAACTAAATCTCAACATTAAAAGTATAACACTTTTTTCCATAGTTCAAACACATGAAGGCCGAAACTCCCTCATCTCTTTATCGCATCCTACATCAACCACAGACTCGTAAACAATCAAAAATAGAAAAAATATCTAAACAGGCATTTTAGAAATTAAAAATATGCAAAATTTTAAGTACTGTGAAAATGAGGCTCATATCTGTGAAACAATCAAAGCAAAGAGGATAAAACCGTCATGGCACCCCGCCAGATACGGTCAGTCTCAAACTCATACAACAACAACAACAACAACAAGAGTTACATGATCACAACCTTTTAAATATCGACATTATTATACTGATACCATTGAAGTAAGTTAATCAGACAGTAATGCACCCAGATAGATCGTCCTATCAAAGAAAACAGTGCCAGTTAATACTGTAAAATAACGTTTTCTTCTGCTATATTATATAAGAGATATAAATGAGGATTGTTGATTTTGGGGGCAAATCGGTCATCGGCGACAGAGGACAGCAACAACCTTTAGAAAACCTCCCCTCCGTTGCCTCGGGTTTTTCAGTTGTATGAGTTTCTTTTGTTTGCCCCAAACTTTGGTTCTAGATGGAATGGGTTGTTTGGTAGTATGTACACTTTTTGCAATCCAAGGAAAGGTAATGTGCTAGCACACGTGTGCCATCACACACACCACCTACACTCATACAAGATCTGAAAACAAAATAAATCAAGGAAAAAAAATTTGAGGCTCAGATCTGTAAAAAGTAATCAGAACAAAGAGGAAAAACCGCCATGGCTGCATTCATACAAATGCCCCGCCAAGATACGGTAATTCTCAAACTTTGACTGATTTCACTCAGACAACAAATATAACAGATTTATCATCACCGCCTCTATTAATTTAGGGTCCGTTTGGTTTATAGTTCATGATCTTTATTGCTGGTAACTGAAGCTGTCTCAAACTCTCAACAGTGACAACAAGATCCAAAAGTAGTAGTATCTGTATATCTTTTCAGTTTCAAAAAGAAAGAATGAAAAGAAGAAGTACAAGTTTTGGATTTTTACGTTACCCAGTTTTAAGTTTCCGTCTTAAAAACCTTACGTTTGTAATTACCGGGATCAAACTATACCCTGTACGGAGTAACAAGCATGATCTGAATCCAGAAACACGGAATCTGCTGCTAAACCACAAGGACGATATTTGCAATTTACTCTAAAATTAAGGGCTGTTTGGGGCAAATCGGAAATCATTGGCTGCAGAGGGGGTAAACAGCCCTTTGAAACATCCCTTCCCTCTGCTGCCTCTTTTCTTACTTTGTTGTCTGAGTTTTTCTTTTGTTTGCCCCAAACCCAGTGTTGTGATGGGTGACTGGTTTTATTGTCGATTTGTGGTCGACATGTGTTTGAAGTAAAATTTACTATTTTCACCTTTTACTTCCACGTACGTATTGTTTGACTTGAGAGATATCAAATGGACCGGAGTGTGTTTGGTTATCGGTGAAGAGTGAGGATCAAATCAGAAAATAATATTGAAATGAGAAGGATGAGAAAAAACAATAACTGCACATTTTAGATGCATCAACAAAAATAGATGCATCTATAAAAGTAGATGCATTTTCCTTTAATTTTTTTTCTTTTATTTGAAATATGTGACTAGAAATATTTCTCACTCTTCTCATTTTATTTTCTTTTCTCACTAGATATCTGGTGAAAACACAATTTTATTTGTTTTGTACATGTTAGATTATGTCATAGGTTTCTTTTATGATATTTGATTGCACATATAAAAGAATGCGATGGTCAAGCAATATAGTATCAACTTTGCAATGATACGATGGGATATGATTTTACAAATCTTCTTAAACTTTTTAGCCTTCTGCATATTTGATTACTAGTTTGGACATAAGGGTTATTCATTGTGCAGGTCGATTGGTTAATCAACATTTTGATTTCGTTTATACCTTTACACATACTTCTAAACATGTTAGGTTTATATGGACCGAGGGGCGAGGTCACGAATAGTTATCTGCATTGCCATCACTTTACTACTCTTCTGGAAAAAAATCCTTAATGTTTAAAGAATACATCAAATTATAAAATAAAACGATATTATACACTACTTACTACTTGTAAGTGTATTAAACTAAAATCACATTTAATTATGATAATTATAAGTTTAATTAAGGTTTATTAAATGCACATTTTAGTGTAAAAAGGAATTTTTAATGTATTAACTAGACATTAAATGCATTTTTTTTAACACATTAAAGGCAACAAATTTCATTTAAATAAGCTAGAGTGAATAAGGTGTAAGAAGATTTTGTTTTTACCACAACTGAGATTTATAGCTCCCTTTCAAGGCTACTAGCCTAAGTTAAGATTTGGGTCATACTATTAATACCCCTATGATGTCAAATCATAGGGGAATATTCTCTTTGTCCTCCACTTTTTCAGTACAACACAGTTTTTTGTCAGTTTCTGTTCCGTATTTCTGACAGTTTTAAGCGTTTGACGTATTAAACTTTATATTTACTGTTCCGCATTTTCAGGTTTATAACTTTTTGATATAAACAAAATTATAAAAATAAAAAAAAAATTAAAAAAAATATATATATATATATAAGGGGGGTATATCTAAAAATATAGCCCCCGTATGAATAACTCCCGCCTAAGATTTATATGATCCACATCATGTGCTAATGATTGGGAATATCTATCTTGACGGCGACGACCCTTAAAAAAACATGTTAAAGCAAACCAACTTTCTTTATTCGCTTTTTTGACGGGTGAGATGAGTTAAACATTTTCCTAAAATATATTAACTCGGCCGGATTATACGATAACATTCGTGACTTACCAAGTAAGCCATAAAAACTCGCTAAATATCTCAACTATAAGAATAATATTCACATGTATTATCAAGCTTGGCCATAATAAAACTCAAATGCAAACAAAAACAAAAAAGCAATTGCAAATATGATGATTTTATTTCTAATTCAACTAAATCCTTTGGAGATTAAGGGCCCATTTGGTTTATTTGGTTTGTTGAGGGTGTAGGATTTGGATTTGGTTTTGGTTTTGGTTTTAGATTAAAGTTCATAATTGAGAGAGAGAAAAAGTAAATGTTATAAAAGTTGATTTTATGTAAAAGATTTTATAAAAAATATAACTTTTTAATAATTATGAAAAGAGAGGTAGATTATAAAGTGTGGGACCTACATAAAAATAAAAGATAAAAATACAATGTTGGTCCTTAAACTTGCCAAAAAGCATCGTCTGGGCCTAAAACTTGGAAAAATCGTCGCGGTGAGTCCAAAAATGGGTTTTTGAGGCCGATTGCGTCCCTTGTCACATTTGGTCTCGGTCAACATCCGTTTTTAGTTATATATTCAAGGGCATAATAAACAAATCACTTTTATGACTACACCTTAGTTAATCTAACCCAACCCGTTTCCCTTTTATTGTTTTCCTCTATGATAAAACTCTGCTCAACAACAACACACTCTATTTTGACACAACCCTATTCACTAACAATGGCACAAAACGTTAAGGGGAAGGTTTTGTATATTGGGTCTAATGAAGAGGAGTGGGTGTGAAAACGTAGGGGGGGGGGTGCATACGTTTCCGTTTCAAACTTAAAACTTTTGTATCAATCTATACTACTTATAAAGCATGAATATCCTACTCCTAACTCCGAACCTACAACTTTAAGATTCAGCCACACCAACCAAACTCCAAGCCTAAATTTACACACACCAAACTAACATCCAATCCTTAAAATTACCAAAACAACCATCATCCAATCCTAACAAACCAATACAAATAAACATCCCTCATCCATTTCTATTTACTTCATCTTTAATAAAACACACACTTAAAAAACACACACACTTACACCACTCTCATCTCCCTCTCCCAACAAAAAAAACTCACACAATAAAAACTCTCACCCATCTACACAAAAAAACTCACACACAAAAAAAAAATCACACAATAAAAACCCACACAATAAAAACTCTCTACCACCGCCGCCACCACATACCGGCGCCACCACCATACCGGCGCCACCATCCTACCGGCGTTTTGGTACGTTTTTTTTATACATCCGTAATTTTTTTGGTTAAATACGCGTTTTTTTTATACATCCGTAATTTTTTTTGGTTAAATACGCTTTTTTTGGTTAAAAATATTAGATCCGTAATTTTTTTTTAATAAATATGGTTTTTTTTTAATAAATACGTTTTTTTAAAAATATTCTTTTGATAAATATGCGTTTTTTTGTCTTTAAAAAAATAGATCCGTAATTGTTTTTGTTTAATACGCGTTTTTTGGTCTTTAAAAAAATAGATCCGTAATTTATTTTGTTAAATACGCGTTTTTTGTTCTTAAAATTAATAGATCCGTAACTTTTTTTTGTTAAATACGCGTTTTTTGGTCTTAAATAATAGATACGTTTCATATTTTTAATAAATACGCGTTTTTTGGTGATAAAAAAATAGATACGTAGTTTTTTTTTTCATAAATATGCGTTTTTTAGCTTTCTTTTAAATCTATATTTTCTTGTGTAGATCTATTTTTTTTTCATAAATATCCGATTTTTAGCTTTCTTTTAAAAGTTTTGTATTTTTTAAGTTCTTTTTAATAAATCCGTATTTAATTGATGACAAATCTATTTTTTCAAAGATCCGTAATTTTTTAGATCTAATGTTTATTTAAATATCCGTATTTAATTTATGACAAATCTATTTTTTTAAAGATTTTTTAGATTTATTTTTATTTGTAAAAATCCGTATTTTTAAAATTTTTTATCCGTAATTTAAATTTTTTTTTAAATATCAGTAATAAAATACGTATTTTTTAAGTTTTTTTGGTAAAAATTCGTATCTTTTTATTTTTTATAAAGATCCATAAGTTTTTTATTCTATAGATCCGTTTGTTATATTTTTTAAGTTTGTAGATCTAACATTTGTTTTTTTTTTGCAGCCGCCACTCTTGCCGGACAAGTAACCGGAACAGTTGCCGGATTCATTTTTTTTGCCGAAAATTGTATGCTTTATTTTTTAATTTGTTGTTAATATTTCTTATAATGGTTATTGTTAATGTTAATATCAATATCATATGTAAATTGTTTTTAATATTTATTGTGTAAATTTAGTTATAATATATTTTACGTCTTAAATTTTGTTATAAAGTTTATATGGTAAATTTTGTTATAAATTCGTTATTAATTTTAGTGTAAATATTGATATGAAGTTTATAGCATAAATTTGTCATGAAGTTTATTATGTAAACTTTTTTATAGCGTAAATGTTGTCATAAACTATAGAGTGTAAATTTTGTTACAAGTTTATAGTGTAAATTTTGTTATAATGTTTATTGTGTAAATTTGTTATAAAGTTTAGTGTAAATTTGTTATAAATTTTAGTGTAAATTTGTTATAAAGCTTTTAGTGTAAATTTTGTTATAATGTTTATTGTGTAAATTTGTTATTAACTTTATTGCGTAAATGTGGATAAAAAATAGTTGATGTATTTTGAAATTTTTAGAAACTTGAATTATTTTGAAATTGTATGAAACTTGAAATATTTTGAAAGTTTGAAATATTTCAAATCTTTTTGAAATTTTAAATATTTTGAAATTTTTAATTAGTGAAATTCATGGAAGTTAAAAATTCGTTTTTTTTGAAACTTTGAATTTTTTTATTATTTTTTTAAAAAAATTCGAATTTTTTCGAAACATTAAAAAAAATATTCTTTTAAATAATTGAAATAGTTTTACTTTGGTTTTTTTTAATTTGAAATAATTTAAATAGTTTTAAAAATCTGATATAGTTTTAAAAATTATTTTGAAAAAGTTGGAAATTTTTTAATATTTTGAAAAAGTAGTCAAAAGTAGTCAAAAGTTGGCAAAAGTAGTCAAAAGTAGGATAAAGTTGGAAAAACTAGGAAAAGTTGAAAATTTATTACTTTCTTAATATTTTGAAAAAGATGAACTAATTCAAAAAGTTAATTACACGTACTCATTCATGTGTAATTCTATCAACTTGCTAACCCTTTTTGTTCAATAAATTGAATGTTCAAAAAAAAAATTCAAAAAGTTAAAAATTTGTTTTTTTAATAAAATTTAAACTTTGAATATTTTTTATGAAATTTGAAATGTTTTTAAAATTTTGAATTATTGACTTTGATTTTTTTTTTAATTTGAAGTAATTGAAAAAAAAATATTCTTTTAAAAAAAATTCGTATTTTTTCGAAACATTAAAAAAAATATTTTTTTTAAATAATTCGTATTTTTATTAAACTTTTGTTTTAGGTGTTACTTTGATTTTTTTTAATTTGAAATAGTTTTAAAATTTGAAATAACTTTTGGAATTAAGAAAGTTTAGAAGTCTTGAATTTTTAAATTATTTATAGTGTCAATAATGTAAATAAGTTATTTTAGTTTTAACTTATATATTTTTTGTTGCCTAATTATTGACTTATTATTGTAGAAAAATGGCCAACGCATTTGATGCTATAGACTTTTCGTCGTTTAGTAACGGAAATTATGACCTATGGTACACAAACACAATTGTTCGAGTTATTTGTGTTCATAAATTCATTCGAGGCGTTCAAAATCCGTATTTTCTTTTGTTAGATCTATTTTTTTTTAAAGATCCGTATTTTTTAAAGTTCCGTACGTTTTTATTTTTTTTAAGATCCGAATTTTCTATAGTAGATCTATTTTTTTAATCCGTATTTTTTTTAATTACTCTTTCTTCAAAAAATCCGTAAGTTTTTTTTTTTTTTTTTTAAAGATCATTTTTTTTTGTAGATCTAATGATTTTTTTTGTAGATCTATTTTTATTTTAAAGATTTTTAATTTTTTTTGATAGATCTATTTTTTTTTAAAGATTTGTATTTTTTAATTTTTTTTAATCCGCATTTTTTTAATTTTTTTTTTAAAGATCCATAAGTTTTTAATTTTTTTTATAGATCCGATTTTTCTTTTTAAAATCCGCATTTTTTTAATCTAATGATTTTATTTCTAAATCTCGAGTTTTTCTTATAGATCTATATATATTTTTTGGTAAATCTATTAATTTTATTTGTAAATCTAACATATATATTTTCTTTTTGCAGCGCCACTTTTGCCGGAACATGTGCGGATCTCGAAACATGATAGACTTTTAAAAATATTACCTAGGGACATGTGAGTTCAAACTAAGAAACTGAGACTTTTAAAAATATTACCTAGGGAGAGAACAAAAAAGTAACATTGGAAGAAGTAAAAAGAATATGAGAAGTCTATATCAAGTTCTAGGAGTTGTATTTTTTGAACCTAAACAAAAGTGATTGACTTTATAAGACTGTTGATGAGTGATGACACAAATTATTTAAAAGTTCTTTTTGTTGAACTCTTTTCATAATGATGACGCGTACTCATATAGAATGTTTAATGGGACTGTTTTCATTGGGTCCGTCGCCGAAGAAGAGGCTTTCTATGTTTCCTATGTATATTGAAGTGAATTTTAATAACTTGAAAAGTTATTTGAAAGTTAATATTATAAACAAAAAAGCATTTGTTATTAGCAACGAAAACTTAGATTTGAAGTTGGTCCAACTTTAAAAATTCGGATATATGAGAGCCTTTTATTCAAATAGCAACGAAAACTTAGATTTTAAAATTGGACCAACTTTAATTTGAATAAAACTTAGATTTTTTTTAGCCTATTAGCTTTTGTCAAATTATTCAACTTATATATGAGAATTTATCATTGGTTACAATATTAAGTTGTTAACTTAGTAGCTGGTGCTATATTTTTAATTAAAGGATATTTTGGACTCAAGGCACCACCACTATAATCCCAAGAAGCCAAAATGTTAACCTTAAACTTGTAGAGCAATGAAGAAAATGTTGGGTCAGCTGCCTCCATTGTACGCTTCATGCTTTTGCAACTGAGTATTTGTAAAGGAACAAACAAAAGGATATGAATGAACTAAAATTGTTGGTCACCTTCATAATTCATCAGCTTAAACAAAATAATATCCATTTACGTGAATGGTAACCAAATACACTTTTAAACAAAAAATGCATAGTAATAGATTAACGCTACCGGGATTTTCACAAACTTTGGTTTAACCATCGTAATAATGGTTTTTCTCAAACCTTGATATTTTGTTGAACCATCCGTATAATGATTTTTCTCAAACAAGGAGGGCACGCACAACTACTATAATCGTCAAACTACAAGCAAGGATACATATAACAAACACACAAAAATATCGACACAACCGTAATTTGTCAAATATTATGCATCGTTGCCGCTAGGTGCGGGCACTCAGCTATTATTCATATGCGTTCATACTTTAGCAATTAATAATTTACAACATAATAGAAAATTATAAGGTATGATGTTATTTTTTTTTGAACTTAGGTATGATGTTATTTAGCGGGTTTAATTCCAGGGTGTTGTATATATTGCAGCTCTTCATATTGGTCCATGTATACAAAATGGTCATGAGGATTGCAAAATTGTTTACCCTTTATCGGGCCCAAATAAGTAACTCCACTCTAAGAGTATTGGGTATGTTCACCTAGGGGTTAAACTTTCACCCAGTGTCAAATCAGCTTTAACCTTTTCACTTTAACTAAATATTTTGGACCCCATATACAATTTTTTGAAAAAAAAATTATTCGCCGCAGGAATTTTGTCGAAAACTAAACACCGCTGCCGCTAGGCGCGGGTACTCTGCTAGATACCACTGCTGCAAGACATGGCTACTCTGCTAGATACCGTTGCCGCTACGCGCAGACACTCGGCTAGAAACCGCTGCCGCTAGAAACCGATGCCGCTAGGCACGGGTACTCGCCTAGTTATAGTATAAACCATTGCATTTGCTAATCTCGACGCGAGGATGCATTTAACGCATTACGGCATGTAAGGCCAACCCCTTAATATCACATAAGATTCCGCAAGATTAATGGTTCATTATAAATCAAGTTTCACCATTATTAGTCCGGTTGCTTTTTCTTAATCAAGCGTGTCATAATATGTAAAGTGTTAAATATAGTTTATGACTATATGAAAGACCAAATATGTATCACAAACATAGACATCAACCACAATGTAATGCAAGAATAAACGTAAAGCGATAAGTAAAAGGATAGACAAACCAACACGAGGATTTATAGTGGTTCGGCTACAAGGACACCTTCCTTGCCCTACTCCACTCCCCGAGTCACCTACTCGAGAGTTCGTAATCACTACACCAACTCCTTATGGCGGAGAAGCCTTCACAACGTCGCCTACTCTTTTTCCGGTACTAGGCTAACCACCGGGTTCTTTCACTCCAAGGTGAACCACACCTACACAACGTCGCCTACCCTTTATACGGTGCCAGGCTAACCACCGGGTTCTTTCATACCAAGGTGAACCACACCTACACAACGTCGCCTACCCTTTATTAGGTACTAGGCTAAGCACCTAGTTCCATTACTATGGAGGAACTACTAACCAACACAACATAACACCTAATCCTAAGGAGATCAACTCCTTATTACAACACCATCAAGGATATCACCATCCTTGGACCCAATACTAATCTATCTTGTACATCGAATCACATCATATCGAATGTACACCTTAGGCACCTTTCACTAATGTCTTTGACTCGATCTCTAGGCACCCTTCACTAATGCCTTATGACTTGACTTCTATGATACCCGTTATGTTTTGTGGCCCAACATAACAAACCTTGTGTTTTATGGCATAAACACATAAACCATCTAGTCTAGTCATAGATACAAGAATATGATACTAGACAATATCCAAGACAATGTGTCTAATGGATATGAATCCTAAACAAAACATCAAGGACATAAAGCATGATGTAATTAGTCTTCTATGAATGAAGATGACAAGTTTCCCAAGCTTATTGTATAAGATCTTCATGTACTTGTATCTTGTGATTGGTGATCACTTCAGTAGGTAAGGATGCAAGATCTCTAAGCTTGCTATGGAGGATCACTTAGGGAGTATGCTTACAGCAAATGAAAGTTAGAAGCATTATGATCATATGAGATGAGGGTGGTTTACATGTTTCCTAATGATCTAACTATCCTAGAAATGGTGGAGAGAAACTATGTGTGAAGGTGTGTCTTACAATGAAGAAATGGCTCTCTATTTATAGAAGAAAACTAACCACTGTTCCCCGGATCCCACGGATCCCTCCCTTGAGGGATCCGTCCAGTGTATTACTGGGGATCCGTGGGACGCTCCCTTTTACCCATGGGTTTTTTGGTTATGGGTCATGGGTCATGGGTTATGGGTTGATCCATGGGTATTCTTTTAGATTCAATGTATCTAATGAGTACATTGTATCTAGTCAAGTGGGTATGGGTCAATACCATGGGTTATGGATATGATCCATGGGTTTTGAGTGCCCACCAAGGGTACAATGTATCTAGACATTGGGTATGGGTCATGGACTTTGGTTTTTACCCAACTACATTCAATGTATTTGGTCAATGGGTCAAATACTTAAGTTTCTACCCATTTATATTACCCATTATAATACATACTAGTTATGTATATATTTACCCAATATGTAAACACTAGTTGTTATACATAAACTATTTAACTAAACATGTTTTAATGGTTTGTTGGGGGTTTGATCATAACGCAACATAACAAACATGTACGAACCTGTGTTGTAGCATACAAGGACTTGAGTCGTCGAGGGGTGTTGAGAGTATGTTGAGACAAAATATAATTACAAGTAACTTATACATTTTACGTTATGTATTACAAGTTACATGTTTGTCATCAACAAAACAAATGAGAATGTATAGCTTAAATATCGTAATATTTGCACTAACAATCTCCTCCTTTTTGATGATGACAAAATATATGTAAACGTAATAGATAGGTAAAATGTCAAAGCTACTTGTGTCCGTACTTCCTATACATTACCTTCTTCATTTACAATCTTCTCCCCCTTTTGTCGAAACAAAAAAGGTGTGTCCTTTCTCCCAAGAATGGCGAGTTTGCATCATCCCTAGTGAAGTTAAAATAAAAACACCTTATTACTCCAATTGGTACACCACGCCAATACCTTCAACACGAAACACTAATGACGAAGCTTTGCAACTCATGACCTTGAGCTTGCACGTCTTCAAAAGGTGGTGATCTCGCCTTTAAGAGGAACCTAGAGAATCACACACAAAAAAATAGAAAGATCCTTTGAATTATAACCATTATTGCCAACGGCTCAATGGTTCAAATTTTTGAGGCTTAACCTACATCAAGGTTAGTGTTAAGAAGAAAAGAAAAAGGAAAAATATATGATGAGAAAGAAATCTCCCTTTTGTTGAAACATAAAGGAAGTTTGAAGAATGAATGTGTGCATGCTCCCCCTTGACGGTTGCTCCCCCTTGTTAAAGGCGTCAAGTATTTTAGGAAGGCTAAGACGAAATTATTGCAAAATTTGCAATGTTTTAGCTTTGACGAAAAACTCCCCTTTATTGAGAGCGTCAAGTACTCCAAGTGTGTTTTGAAAATCTACAAAACAAAAAGTTAGTGCAAAATTATATTCGTCCTTGGACGAGTAAGTCATATGATGCACTTTATAAATGCTCGACGGAAGCTCCCCTAGCTTGAGGGCGTCAAGAAGAACCTACAAAAAAAATGTAAAAGTTCGTCCATAAATAGACGAGAATCCCATACACATCAAAGTGTATATATATGAACCTACAAAGAAAGGATTAGTGTCAAAAATAGAATAATCCTACTACTTGCATCATCATGGTTGGTTTTGAGGTTGTAAGATTTGTTCAAGGTAAGAAAAATATGCTTAGGGATGAGACGCATTTCATTACGAAATTCTCTTGGCTTTTGACAACATAGATGTTTGTGGAGGATGGTTGAGCGACCATGAACTGTAGTAGTAGTGAGACACTTGTAGGATGTGGTTGACACAAATAGGATGTGGTAGAACATGAGACATACTTCATCACGTAGTTCATGAACTAGACCTTTGGATACGTTGATAATGATAGAAATCATCATTATGACTTAGAGGTATGGAAGTTGTGGTAGAGGTGATGAGAGGTATCAAGGTGAATCTTTGACTTGGTTGATGACTCAATAGATGCGGTAGACATGATGAATTTGTGAGTAGTGATCAAAGTGGAGTAAAATGGTTAGGATGATGCAAGATTAGGAACAAAAAATGTGCGAATGAGCACAACTTGACTTGATGAAATCGATCATTGTCATCCTACAAGAATCCAAAAGAGTTAGTATAAAAGGAAAACATTTATACAAATGGATAAATTGTTCACATAAAATCATGAAACGAAAAGAAAGAACACGTAAAGAATCATATAAATGCAACTCATTTATAAACATATAAGAAACTAATAATCCTAAGTGTTGAACAAGTGCTTGTGTGGAAAAAGGAAATTTGAAATGATTATCTAAAGAGATAATGTACCTACTGTTCCACGGTTCCTCCGGTTCCCTCACTAGAGGGATCCGGCTAGCTTAAGTCTAGGGATCCAGCTAACAGATGAGGTGAAAAAGAGGTGATTGGATTCTAGCAAGGTCTAGCACCTACATATCCTAAGTTACTCAGTCTATTAAGTGTCTTATATGAAGATGGACTTGAATGATCAAGAGAGAATGATTGATGGTAGCTAATGATTGCCTTTTATGGAAAATGGGGCTTTATGAGCACCAGTGGATGATCAAAGATGACACTAAGAAATTTGAGAGTGTTAAGTGGTGTTAAATGATCCTAGAGATCAGATGATGACTTAAGAGAGATTTGGAGAATTCCTTAAAAATCATAAGAAATTAAAACCTAGTTTTGGCCTATTTTGAGGTAAGGATGACTAAAATCAATTTGCTAAAATTGAGAGAAATATCAAACTAGGTGTTTTGAGATGAAAGGAACAATGTGTAAACATTGGAGCGGAAAGATGGTGAGTTTTGAAGTAATGATAAATCAAAAATACTTTGAATGTGATCCTAACTCATCCATGAGTGAATGTGAGATCAACTGAGCCTAAGGAAAGTTTAAATGATCCTAATGTAGCATGTTTAACTAGTCCAATAAGGTCTAGAATGTTGGATTGATGCAAGGAGGCTAAAAAGGAACTTTTGTCCACCCGGATCCCACGAATCCTTCAATTGAGGGATCCGTCTAGTTACATCTAAGGGATCCGGCGTCAGATTTTCTTAACAGAATAGTTGCAGAATCTTGCTCTATGTTTCGAATTATGAAACTAATGATTTCTACAGCAAGTATACATGTATACACATTAAACAAAGCAAGGAGAGCATGTAGAGATAACATATAGGCAATCAAATGAGATCGAGCTCACAAATGACACAAATGTTTAGCAAACTTAACAAGCACTATTCAAGAAGCCCAAAACAGATTTACGGTCTAGATTAGTAAATCATTTACACTAACAATGACATGCAAGGTATGTGTCTAGAAAGAAAAGAGCACATATTGGTGTTCAAGACAAAAGAGTTGTGAGGTGTTAGTTTAGGACAATCTAGTCATTACGGATGGTGATTAGCATACAATGAGCTTCGTCCATGAAGTCATGTAGCTCTTCTCGATCAAAGCAAGATAATCGCTTGATAAGGCAAGTGGTTGTGATTAACTAAAAAATTAATTTTACAACTTGTTTGATTAGTAATCCTAAGACAATGCAAAGTATTTCCATTGTAATCTTACTTTAGGAAAACATAGGAGTATAAATTTATCAAGTGAGAGAATGAATATGAGACTATTACTAGCGGTGCTCAATTACGGCTAAACACGACTATTTTTACGGATGATTCCACATACCCAACTTCTCTCAAGGAAGCAATTCAACCGTTAGGTCAAATTGAGTTTCTAGTCCAATAAGTTCTCCAGTATTCATTCTCAAGTTAGGAAAATTTATATTCCTACAATGGCCTATCGAAGAGTAACAATGATGATACTTTGCTTCGTTTATATTAATATTATACTTGAACCAACTAAGGTGACGAAAGTGTCAAAAAATTAAAAGTTGTCAATATGGTGAACAAAAAAAATGGTTGGATGAGCTAGTTCAACATATGTTGTTGAAAAGCTCGAGTTTGGACTTTCAGATATGAACAATTATATTTGCGTTGCAAAATAATTTACTTGAGTATATCGGATGAAATAATCAAGTTGTCAATCCTACTATGAAGCTTGGAGAGCGATCATGAAAAGGAAAACGGGAGAGTACATCATCAACACAAGTGTAGGTTATGATCCGATGTACATTCTTGTTGTTTTTAGAAAACGATACAAGAAAATATGAAATCAAGAAATCATATAGGCACATAAAACATTTATGTTGCACACATGACAAACTCAATCAAAAAGCCATTTTAGTGTGTTATATGTTTTAAACATTTTTCAACTTATAAAACTAACATTTTAACTAGATGTTATCCCAAACACTCCTTCAAGTAGCACATTGATTAGTAGAAAATTACTAAATCGACAAGCAAGAGAATGAATAGCAAGGTAAGGAAACCACATATGTTAATCAATAAAACAAGCACAAAAGCTATTTGAGATAAACAAATAATCAAGTAATGCAAAGGAAATCATTTTTATCATTTAGCATAACATACGAAAGTTCTTTTCATCGCTTTGTGTTAAACATGTATACCAAGATTGATTAGTTTCCTTTGTAAATATGATCAAAACCTTAATTTCAAAAGAGGACACATTGTTATTCAAATATGAAAACATCCGTCTCCAATTAGATCAAAAGTTTGTGCAAAAGTTATGACCGAAAAATGACTTTCTATTATAAATCAATGATTCTATAAATTTTTGTTTTGAATCAGTTTATGAAATCATTTTTAAATGAAAGTAGACTCAAATACCTTTAAAATGATAGGTGGCATGACTTCTAAAGACTTACGGTTAATTAGTTATGAATTTTTGAAATTCAGACAAAAACTGTCTTCTGTACCACAGATCCCTTGCTTGAGGGATCCGTCCAGTGTAACCTGAGGGATCCACAGATCTGACACAGAATTACAAAAATGTACGTTTTGACCCGATGTTAAAACTAAGACCTTGATAGATCTTATGAGCACTCGTAGATCGTTAGTTATGCTTATGTAATCACAAACACACTAAAAGACAGTCTCTATAACTTGTATTCAAGCGGAAATTAAACACAAGAACAAACACAAATAACTAAGAACTTTTTGATCCTCTATGGATCTTTTTAATAATACTAGAACTTTGTTTTTCAACTCGTACATAACTCATACTATTGTGTTCCTTTTATAGACAAGGAACCCTAACCCGTTTCCCAAGAAACGTATAAACATAAAACTAAATAGGGCAAATCACCCAAAAATGTAGTTAACTTGCCAATTTTTCCCATTGTATGTAGCATTCTTTTTTTTTTCTCATTATGTCAATAAAACTCTATCGTTAGTCCTTTGTGTGTACCCGTTACCAAAAAAACCTGCATCGTTAGTCCTTTATGCTAACGACCGTTAATAAATAACTTAAAATTTGGTTATGTTACGCTAAACTTGCGTCGTTGGTCCTTTATACTAACGATCGTTAAAAAATAACTTAAAATTTTGTTTTCTTATGTTTTCGTCCGTTTTCGTCCGTTTTTTCACGTTTTCGTCCGTTTTTACACGTTTTTGTCCGTTTTTTCACATTTTCATACGTTTTTACACGCTTTAACCGCTTTTTCAAGTTTTCGTCCATTTTTTCACGTTTTCATATGTTTTACACGTTTTCATCCGTTTTTATTTTCGTCCGTTTTTGCACGCTTTCATTCGTTTTTACACGTTTTCGTCCGTTTTTCACGTTTCATCCGTTTTTACATATGTATTTGTCCGTTTTTACACGTTTTCTTCCGTTTTTTCACATTTTCATCCATTTTTACACGTTTTCATCTGTTTTAACACATTTTCGTCCGTTTTTGCACGTTTTCATCCGTTCTTACAATTTTTCGTCTGTTTTAACACGTTTTCGTCTGTTTTTTCACGTTTTCATCCGTTTTTACATGTTTTCGTCCGTTTTTACACGTTTTCGTCCGTTTTTTCACGTTTTCGTCCGTGTTTACACGTTTTGGTCCGTTTGAACAGGCTTTCGTCAGGTTTTTCACGTTTTCATCCGTTTTTACATGTTTACATCCATTTTTGCACGTTTTTGACTGTTTTTGCACGACTTCGTCTGTTTTTACACATTTTTGTCTATTTTTACATGTTTTCATCCGTCTCTACACGTTTTCGTCTGTTTTTTCACGATTTCATCCGTTTTTTACACATTTTCATCCGTTTTTACAAAATGTGCAAACATTCGAAAATGTATTAATATGCGAAAAAATAGACAAAATGTGCAAACACGAACGAAAACGTGAAACAACAGATGAAAACGTGTAAAAACGGATGAAAACGTGAAACAACGAACGCAAACGTGTAAAAACGGATGAAAACGTGAAACAACGAACGAAAACGTGCACAAATGGACGAAAACGTGTAAAAAGGATGAAAACGTGTAGAAATAGATGAAAAGGTGAAAAAATGGATGAAAACGTGAATAACGAACGAAAACGTGAAAAACGGACAAAAACGTGTAAAAACAAATGAAAACGTGTAAAAACGGATAAAACGTGAAAAACGGACGAAAGCATGTTAAAATGAACGAAAACGTGTAAAAATGGACGAAACCGTGTTAAAGCGGATGAAAACGTGTAATAACGAACGAAAACGTGCAAAAATGTGTAAAAATGGATGAAAACGTGAAAAACAGACGAAAACATGTAAAAACAAATGAAAACGTGTAAAAACGGATAAATACGTGAAAAACGGACGAAAGCATGTTAAAACGAACGAAAACGTGTAAAATCGTATGAAAACGTGAAAAAACGGACGGAAACGTAAGAAAACCAGATTTTAAGTTATTTTTTAACGATCGTTAGTATAAAGGACCAACGACGCAAGTTTAGCGTAAGATAACCAAATTTTAAGTTATTTATTAACGGTCGTTAGCATAAAGGACTAACGATGCAAGTTTTTTTGGTAACGGGTACACACAAAGGACTAACGATAGAGGTTTAGTGATAGAATGAGAAAAAAAAGAATGCTAGATACAATGAGAAAAAGTGGCAAGTTAAATACATTTTTAGGTGATTTGCCCAACTAAATAAGATATACATTATCACTTCCTAATAAAGCTCATGCATATCCTAACTAACTATAGAATACGCGGAATAACTATCTCCGCAGAAACCATCTACACGGTTTTAATACTTCAGTAGAATTACATCTTCAGCAGAATCCTTACACTTCAGCAGAATCCTTCAGCAGTAAATTCAGCATAATTCATACTTAGCATAATTCCCAACAATCCTCCCCTAAACTGGAATTTGACTAGGTTAAGTTCCAGTTTCTTGATAGATCTTTAACACTTCAGAACGTGAGGATTGTACGCGAACATCACCAGCAAAGAACCAAACAATTACATCTCTATGATGACAAAACTCTGAAACTCCAGATCTTTGCAGCAACAAATGACAAAAGGTACATCAAAACATATTAGTTTCATACTATTCTCATCACATCCAGGTGTGTTAACTCCTGTGAGAGGTGAATCATTGAAAATAATGGATTTGATGTCTCTTTACCAATAGCCATCACTACTGGAGTAGCCAAATGTTTAAGTTCGAAAACTATGGTACACTGATAACCATATGATTTATTAGCAAATCAGCAACCATGAACAGATTTGAAATGTCTTTGCCTGTAGCCGTTTGCTCAGGACTAGTCAATTCTTAGGAGAAAGAATCACCTTTGGTGAATTGAGAACCCAATATGGTATTCCACTGCCTTTACCACAAGCCATATACTTGTGGGCTAGCCAATTCTTGGATTCCAAAAAGGAATAAACCATGGTGAATTGATGACCATACAACCCTCAGCAATTAAGCATGGGTGGTTGCAGACCCTATGATTTTGAGCAAACCATTACAGCTATCAACAGATTTGATGTGTCTTTACCAAAGCTGTACCCTTTGGACTAGCCAACTCTTTGATGTACACAAGGCACAGCTGGTGAGTCGATAACCATCAACAATGTACAACAAACTTGCAAGAAAAGTTAGACAAACTCAAGAATATACATAGTATATATATATATATATATATATATATATATATATATATATATATATATATATATATATATATATATATATATATATATATATATATATATATATTTTAACTAAGAAAGAAACAAAGAATCAAAGAAAACAAATTTTACAAATGATACAGGATACCATAATCAAGATGATGCCCGATGTTGCAGAAGCTGAGTCTTAATCAATCCAACCAATTGCTCAGCATGTAACTTATCATTCCCAACTGGATCAGGAGGAACTTCCAACTTCTTTTTAAGCATTCTTTCCATCAATGACACAGACAAAGGATAAATCTTATCTGAGAACATACACACAATCATCTCACACTTTGTCTCCACCACATGTACACATGGCATAGGATAAAATCTCCAAGTCTCAACCTTCCACTTATGTGAATTCTTCCAAATAGAATACCCTTTACCATCTGGAGATTGAGAATCAAACAGAACTTGAAGATCACCCAACAAATATAGACCAAAACCCTGTGGTGAATGATTAGCATAATGCTTAGTGACAAGGCCATACAAAGTATTCAAATCTTGCCTATCCACCATATGAAAGATTTCCTTCAAGAAGTTAAACTGCATAGAAGAATTATCCAGCCTAAAAATGGTGTTAAGCTGTTCATCAGTCAAAGTCCAAAGAGTCAACACATCATGAGACCCTTCAGGAAAAACATCAGCAGAGCCTTCTTTAATGAAAGTTGACTCAGCAGCCTTTAGATCCAAAGAACTACCCCTGTGAGATTTCTTAACCTTAGATGCATGTGTCCCAGCTGATCTCACAGATCTCCTTAGAGAAATGTGTCTTCTTTTGGACATCCTTTTCTTCCTCCTACCTGGTATATAAATCCCCATAGATACAGAAGATGGTACATCCTCAGATTCATCAGGAACATCTTTAGCATGAGTGGAAGAAGTAGAAGTAGACTTAATTGGAACAACACCACGTAAGGCATACATTCTCTCAAGTACCTCTCTGGCCTTCTTAGCTTTAGCAGCTGCTTGTTCAGCTTGCTTACCCAATTCTTCTCCTACTTTATTGTTAGGAATTAGAAATTCCAGGTATTAAAGAGGCGGTCACCTCAAGTATATGTAATCGTTAGAAAGCTCGTAGACGTAGTTCATTTAAGTTAAGTAGTATTTAGTTTAGTAACACCGTGGAGGACGGACGGGCTTTACCCACTGTATGCCTGATCCACAGCCCGTTGTGTGGCGTTTTATTGTAAGACTATAAATACTCTCCACCTTCCAAGGTAGAGAGTTGGAGCTCATAATAAGATTTTTCTTTCTCTCACTAAAGTTCCCAAACCTCTAACTTTCTCTCTCTAAACATCATCTTATACGCCACCTTGTGTTCATGGTTTGATGTGTATGTGAAATCCAATATCTTACAATTGGTATCAAGAGCCATGGTTAGATCATATCTTACATATCTTTGGATTTCTAGTGGTTTTTAGGTGGTTTTTGAGTTTGAAAAAGTTTAGTGGTTTTTGCATCATTTGGTTGATTTCTAGTGTTAAAGTTTGGATATTTGTAGTACTTTTGTGTTTAGAATCATCTCAAGTGTTTAGGTTTTGATTTAGAAGGTTTGAATCATAGTGGTTGGGTTGTTTTTGGATTGAAAAGTGGTGTTTATGTGTTTTTCATGCTAGCGACTTGAGCCACGGAAAAGTTTTCTTGGTAGCGACTTGCTTTACAATTTGGTAGCGATTTGTTGTTTAACGCCTTAGCGAGTTGAGCTAGCGACTTGTCTATTGAGACAAGCCGACAAAAAGTACAGTTAGTGGATTCCCCACTACGAGTAGCGACTTGGTTTAAGTTAGTGACTTGTACTTTATATTGTTAGCGACTTGGTGTTAGCGAGTTGGTACCTAGCGAGTTGCTATTTAGCGACTTGAATATTTAGCAACTTGGTGCTTAGCGAATTGCTGCCAAAATTTTGTTAGCGACTTGGATTGTAGCGAGTTGTTATATAACGCTTGGAACTTTAGCGACTTAGCACTTAGCGACTTGGTTCACAGTTTTTCCTAGCGACTTGAGTGATTTCCTTTAAATACGGTTTTCTCTTGATTCAGTAAAATCCCGTGAAAGAATCTATTTCCCGGTTTAATCATAGAGTTATAAAATCCCGTTTAATTTGTCATCATGTCTACCAACGTTCCTACAATCATCTCCACTGTTGCCGAGGATGTTCAAGCAGCTGGTTCAGATACTCGTCCACCCATGCTTGACAGAACTAACTACGACTCTTGGGCTCAACGAATCAGATTGTACTGTCTTGGAAAGGAAAATGGAGTCAACATTCTCAAATCCATTGATGAAGGACCATATCGGGTTGAGACAACTAGAGACTTAATTGATACAGTTGAAGATGGAACAATGATCTATGGAATTGACAGACCAAAGACACAAGATGAGCTCGATGATAAGGAGAAAAAGAGATTCGATGCTGATATCAGGGCTTCTAACATCGTACTTCAAGGTCTTCCAAAAGATATCTACAAGCTGATCAATCACAACACCGAAGCAAAGGCAGTATGGGATAATGTCAAAATGCTTCTCTCAGGTTCTGAATTAACTATGGAATACAGAGAATCACAACTCTATGATGAATTTGAACACTTCAAGATGAAACCAGATGAGAGTGTTTATGAGTACTATGTGAGATTCCACAAGCTTGTTAATGATATGAGGAACATCAGAATGATTATGCCTAACATTCAGCTGAACTCAAAATTTGTGAACAACATGAATCCCGAATGGCACAAGTTTATCACTTCTGTGAAGCTCACTAAAGGATTGAAGAATACAAACTATGAGCAACTCTATGCCTTCCTCCTTCAGAATGTGAGACATGCTATGTTTGAAAAAAGGATTCTTAATCAGTTCAAAACCAACCAGGGAGAGACAAGCTCTTCAAATGATTCAACTGCCTTCTACTCAAACATCGGAATCACAACCAAAGCCTCACAAGTCATACCCATGGGTAATGGTAATCACAAACTCATTCCTGATCCTATGTTCAAACAAGCTGATGCTGATGCACACGTGGGAAACTTCATTAATCAACTAGCTCTTCTGATTAGTCAAAACATGAACTCTCTTCCACACACCAACAACAATCTCAGAACTGCTTCCAATCCACATAATCAAGCCACTGTCAGAGATGGGAAGGTTATGGTGCAGCCAGTTCAAGAACGACAGTACGAACAAGCAAGAAGTGGAGTTGGTAGAGGTTATGCTGCAAATCAGAATAGAGGAAGGAATGGAAATCAGGGTCAAGCAAAGCCAATCAAATGTTACAATTGTGGAGGTGAGGGACACATTGCAAGGAACTGCACATCACCAAAACGCCCTCAGAATGCAGAGTACTTCAGGGATAAGATGTTGCTTGTGCAAGCTCAGGATAATGGTGCAGCTTTGGATGAAGAGGAGTTGTTGTTCTTGGCTGAGGGAAATGCTAAGACATATGATGCAGATGTGGATGAGCAACCAATTCAGGAGATAGGACATAATCATCAGAATGCCTTTCAAGTAGCTGATTGTGATGCATACGACTCTGATGTTGATGAAGAACCCACTGCACAAACCATCTTCATGGCTAGCATTTCTCCAATGGTCTCTCCTAAAGTCTCTTCATCACCACAAGCTGGTCCATCCAAAGACAAACTCATTTCTGAGGTATTAAAATTATACGATGAAGTTGATGAGCAAAAGATACATAATGAAGTACAATCAACTGTAATTATTGAGTCAGATATTGAAAATATGGGTAATATCAATGTTGTCCCATATGATCAATATGTGAAACAAAGTGAAAGTGAGATTGTACCAAGTGATGCATCTTCTACAGTCAACAATGATTATGTTTTTGATGAATTCACTGCATGTGCCCCTGATGATTCTGTCATCTCTGAACTGAATGCCTATAAAGAACGTGTTGCTATTTATGAACAACGTGCAAAATTTGAGTTGACCACCCGTGAGCAGGAAATGGATGACCAAATGCGTACAACTATTAGAAAAAGTAGGTTTAGAGAAGAAGTATTAAAACAAGAGTTAAATTCCTTACAAGAAAAGCTTTCTAAAACTGCTAAGCAAAAACAAGAACTTCAAGAAAATGTTAAAATGCTTAAGCAAGAATCAGTGCTAAGGAATCAAAACTTTTGAATGATTTTTCTAATCTAAAAACCTTGAAAAAAAAGCTTGAAAATAAGTTGTACGTACAAGGAAATACCATTCAGACTGCTCACTTAATCACTAAGCATAGAGTCTTAAGCGATAAGCATAGCATTCCCCTTGTTGAGGAACCAAATCCAGAGGTCATTAAAAAGGCTAGAAATGCTCATAAAGTTCTTTATGATGGCAATGAAATCCTTAAACCTAGACAGAAACCTAGTTGCGTTGAGTGCACTGAGGAAGATAAGAAATCAGATGAAGTCACTAGGGAAAAGATGAACAAGAAATTAGATGATCCTAAATGTAAAGAGAAGATAATAAATATCACACCCCATGATTACAAGAAGGAGAATTGGATTTCCTTGAACATGTTTAAGCCTCAGACGTTGTTTACACCCGAACAAGTGTTCTGGAAAAAGGATTTAGATAAGCAAAAGGAAGAGAATCTTGTTGTAACGAACCCTCCCTTTAGAAAAATGCCTTCAGCGACTGTGTATCCTCCCAATACACCAATGCATTTAGTTCCTAGGACTATTGCCACTAAAAGCAAGACCTTAATCAGTCAATATGTTATTTTTCAACTATTTGCTGATTTTGAGAAAACTTGTAAGAAAAGGATCACACCCACTGGCATAACTGAAGGGGAAAGGGGTTTTGAGCAAACGAAAGAATGTTATTTAACTGAAGTCATGCCTTTCTTTAAACAGCTAAAAGATCATTTTGAAAGTCTTAAAAAGGGAATGAACTTAGACATTAAAGAAATGGAAGAGGAGTTTGATGCAATGATAGTTGAGGTTAGTGACTATGAGCGAGCACTAAAATATAATGAGATTGAGAGGAAGAACTTGCATACATTAAATGAGACTCTTATTACTGAATGTGTTGCTCAAGATGTGTTTTTCACTGCTACAAATTGTTCTATTAATGCTTCCCAATTTCATGAATTATCTGTTGCCCTGAAAGTCTCCCATGATCGTGTCATTGAGCTTGAAAAAACTAATTCTAAACTAAATGAGAAAATTGAACTGGATGATCACGACAATTTGGTTAAACATTTTTCTAAACTAGAAGTTGAGCATTTTAATTTACAACTAAAATATCAACATCTTAAAGAAAATGTCAAAACTTCAAATATCAAGACATCCTCAGATGCTCCAGAGTTTGATGCAGTTTTTCAAATTAACAAACGTGATGAACAGATTCAAGCTCATTGCAACACGATCAGAAAGTTGAAAGCCCAAATCTCTCAATTAAAGGGTCAAACGAACAATATGACAGGCTCCCAAATGCCTCCTCCTCTAGATTCTCAGAATTCTCAAACGTTTCATCTTCAAAACTTAGTAAATGCATTACAAAAGGAAAACGAAAGTTTTCTAGAAGAAAATGAAAAGGTTAAACGTCATTTCA
>BPTQ01000007.1:160779617-160792361 GCA_019973895.1 Chrysanthemum seticuspe | reverse complement strand
AGCGCTTACACTATTTCCGACACTAAGCTAGATGTCGAGTTCTTTCCAAGGGTACAACTACTCCCACACACAATGTATTTTGAGGACTAAAATACTAACCACTCACACTCACAAGATTATGATGGTTTGATACAACAATGAAGTATGGATCAACACTAGATCATACAACACTAAACAGACAAGACTTCCAACTTCTCGTTGAAGCTTGAATATGACTTGATCTTCTTTGCTACAAAAGAGATCACTAATATGATATGAAACTGAGTTAGAAAGGTTAGAGAGAAGATATGTATGAGAGTATGTTAGAAAAGGATAAGAAACTACTTGGCTTGGCATTGCTATTTATAGCCAAAATGGACAGGAGCGTCCACGGACGGCGGACCCCTTAAAAGGGTTCCGCCCGTGTACCATTTTGGTACCGCCGGTCTGACAGCCAAGATATCAAATCTTGCCTAAAGTCAACTCTATCTAAGTGAGATTGTGCAAGATATGAAGAGTACAAATCTTCACAAAATATCTAATGGAATCTTCTAATGATTTCCATGATGTAATACATGATGTCAAATGTTGTATTACTATTTATAGAAATATGCAAATGCTTAAGTAGTGTTTGGTTTTAAGAACCTAACACATTCTACAAACTACTATCATACATAATGATTAGAGTCATATCAAGATGTTACTAATCATAAATGTAAATGCTTGAATGATGAATATATTGTTTGAGAAATCTTGTTTTAATATCTAATAAACTTGACAAGCTTTAAGCTTTTATAAATTAAATTTACTTTTGTCGTTAACAAAACTTAGGCAAAGATTAAAGATATAAATAACGTTTAATGACGATATTTGTATTAACACAGCATTCTTCTGTCCAATTGGGGAGGAATCTAGAAGAAGAGAATTTGAAAGAAGATGCTGAATTTCATGAAGAAAAGGAGAATGAACCTCAAGGTACTGAAAAACAAGTCAACATTGAAAGTACTGAGGAAGAAAGGACTAAGGTTCAAAGTACTGATGATCAAGGTACTGAAGATCAAAGTACTGCTTTTCAACAAGGAACCTATAGGCAGGAATTGATTACTCCAAGGGTATTAGATTTTGAGGAGGAAGCTGGTCCTTCAACTATTATACATGAAGAAGAAGCTGGTCCTTCAACAGTTATACCAGAAAAGGAAGCTGATACACCTAAACCTATACATACAGCAAGTGATGATAAAACCATTGCTGAAATCTTGCATGATTTATCAAAGCCAAGGGGTGTTAGCATTCCAGGAGTGCAAGAAGAGGAACAACCAAGAGCTTCTCAACCTGTTATTGATCCAAAAGATAAAGGAAAGGGCAAGTTGGTAGAGACAAAGAAGAAAAAGAAACCTACTTTAGCACAGATAAGAGCTGCTCAAGTTGCTATGAATGAGGAAGCAGGTAGAAAGATACAAGATGAGTTGAATGCTGAAGTTGATAATGAAGAAGCTATGAATGAAGAAGCAGCTAGGAAATTACAAGAAGAATTGAATGCTGAAGCTGTTATACCATCACCTCTTCATATTTCTTCTTTACCAAGAAGACCAAATCTTGCTAAACAAAGGAATGCAATGATGGCTTATTTAAAAGGTGGAGGATATATTAGATTGAACAAGTTGAATTATGTTAATATGAAAGAATTGTATAAAGTTGTTACAGAGGCTTATAAGAAGAGTGTTGAAGATATTAAAGATTATAAAGATGATGATATTCAGAAAGAAGATGTTAAGAAAGGAAGCTTAAAGAGAAAAAGAAAATCTGAAGTTGAAAATATACGGCCATTAAAGAAAGTTGAGTTAAGGTCTGATACTGATGATGAACTGAAGAATTACTTAAGGATTGTAGAATTTGAGTATTCTAAAGATGATGATGAAATGAAGATGCACAAATCTCCAATAATCACTTTTGAAGTTGTAGAGTCAAAGGATGGAAGTTATCTGGTGTTTCATAGAGAAGATGAAAGCTTCAAAACATTCAACATCTTATGGGATCTATTGCACATAATAGATAGGGTGGATTTATTTCATTTATATCATTTGGTGCGAGATTATTTTGAACATAATACATCAGAAGGAGTTGGTTTAGTCTTACTTGGGGATCTCACAACTGTTTGGGAAACTGAAGAACAAAGCACTGCTGAGATTTGGAAGAACCAAGAAGCTTGGGAGATTGTTAGCTGGAGATTCTTTGAAGAATCTGGAGTACATGTTTTAGAATTAGAAGATGGGACTATGATTCACATGTTAGCAGACAGAAGATATCCTCTTACAACAGATCTTATGAGGAGAATGCTAGAGCATGGAATGGAAGTTGAAGAAGACAATGAAATTGCTCTTATGGTCATCAAATTGTTTATCAGATGGACTACTATGGCTGATGATGATGAATAACTGGTATGAATTTTAATTGAATAAATTTTTGATATATCAGTACTTTATTCAAAGTACTGTTGATCAAACAGTACTTTCATCAAAGTACTGCT
The DNA here is from genome assembly GCA_019973895.1 of Chrysanthemum seticuspe. Taxonomy (NCBI): domain Eukaryota; kingdom Viridiplantae; phylum Streptophyta; class Magnoliopsida; order Asterales; family Asteraceae; genus Chrysanthemum; species Chrysanthemum seticuspe. The sequence goes on along the minus strand of BPTQ01000007.1, from coordinate 160,789,855 downwards.
TGCAGCTTTAAACCAGTTAATGATTTTTGAAAAACTTTTGTTAAGTGACAAATATTTTGAAACAAAGGTTAAGAGAAATAAATGGTTTTTGAGATGGTAACACCAATAGGTTATCAATCCACCATGGTTACAAAAGGATTGGCTAATCCATGAGCAAACAGCTCTGTTAAACATATCTCAAATCCGTTTTATAGATGACAACTTGCTAATAAGTTGGATGGTAATCAACTCACCATATCAGTAAAAAGTGAAGAGTTAGCTAGCCCACAAGAAAATGGCTTGTGGTAAAGGCTGTGGAAAAACCATTATATGTTAATTAGTTCATCATAGATGAAAGAACTAACTAGTCCAAAAGGGTACAGCTTTTGGTAAAGACAAATCAAATCTGTTGATAGCTGATGATTTGCTAAAAATCATATGGTTATCAATGTACCATGATCTTACACATCAAAACATTTGGTTACTCCAGAGTTAATGGCTTTGGTAAAGAGACATTAAATCCATTAAATTTTCAATGATTCACCTCTCACGGGAGTTTTACACACCTGGAAGTGATGAGAATAGATTGCAACTTAAACTGAATTAATGTACAAATTGTCATATGTTGTTGTGTTGCTGAAAACATGGAGCTTGCTGAATGATGTTGTAAAGAATAATTTTTAAAAGAATACTTTGATAATAATGATATAAGCACAGAGTTTACAAAGATACAATCCAAAGACAAAGACACAATCTTTTCTTGAAGATGGAGCTGTTAAAGATAAATTCACAAAGGAACTTGAAGTCAAGCAAGTAGAATTCAAGTTAGAGGAGGATTGTTGGGATATGAAAGTGCTGAAGAATGTTAAAGTACTAAAGATTGACAAAGTACTGGAAAAGTTAAACTACTGCTAAAGAGAAAGTCAAAGTACTGATGTCAAAGTCAAAGTACTACAAAGCTAAAGAACTGTTATATTCGTTTATGGAAAGCTTTGTTTATTCTATGTTTAGATTACTTGTCGTACAAGGATACAGATTGTAAACCGACTAGGGTTATCCTTGAGCCTATAAAAGGACCCCCTAGATTGGCATTAGAAGTACGAGTTTTAGAGAAGAGTTTTAGAATCATAAGGTACGATTATTATTAGAGTTTTAGAGTTGTTAAAGAATCTGCATAACAAGTAGATTTAGAGTTATTAATAAAAGTTAAAGTTATATTCTTCTTAGATTTATTGAGTAAATTCCGCGTACTTAATAAAGATTACTCAGTGTTTTATTGTTAATAACTTAGGATTTATCCGAGGTTATTAAACCTTAACAAGCTATTTAAGTTAGTTTGGTTAGAGTACATCGATCCAACAGCAACATATTATAAGCCCATGTACTAGAAATATTTTGAGAAGAACACTGTTAATCTTTGTGAGAATCAACTTGCTGAAGAGTATGAGCAAGTCTAATTGGGGATTAAATCTGGCTTTTCACTCTCCCCCAATTAGTGCTCTCCCCTAAACCGACAATCTTTTAATAAATGCCCAAAATAAGAAGAAGTCTTTTGATAATCAAATGCAACTCGTCTTTTAGTCTTCTAACATACAGCAGAAAATGTAGAATCGACTGTAGACTCGACCTTCTTCAAGATTGTTCAGTTGGGGAATAGAAAGTCAACATCTTCATCACACCAAAAGGCATCCCAATTAACTTACATCTTGCAAATCTCCTTAACTAAAATCTCTCCCAATCAAACAAGAACAGAAAGATGTTCATCAAGGAAATCAGCTCCGCAACTGGAAGCACTTTGTCATTAAACTCATCAGTCCGTATGAAGATGTCAACCAACGGCTCTTAAGAAGAAACTACATGTAAAGATGATCCGATAAGAAGAAGCTCGGTTCTTACATGAGTTAGGAGCCGTTTGACCATATATTCTCAAATATCAATCAACCATGCAAAAAATTCGCACTTCTTCTCCCCCTCAAGAATTGCATACGGAGATGCCATTCTTGATTAAACAAGTGATAATCATCCAAATGTATTCTATTCACACTTCTCCCCCCCAAAATTAGCACATGATGTCGCCATCTTCATTATATTGAGCAAGTGGAATAAGAGTAATTATCAGTAGTCCGGTTCACTTGATGACTGAAGCACATGGAAAAAGCATGAAGCATGTTGATGAGAATGGTCATAATAAGAAGATTTCTCTTCTTCCAAAGATAATGCGCACTGAAGCGTACACATTTCTTTTCTTTGGAGAAGGAGGTTTGAAATGAAGTATTCAAACGTCATTATGATGAAGTATGAGGCCTGAACTGATGTGAACAGACGTTATAATCTCTCTTTTTTCAGCTCTCTTGGCAAAACATGTAATCAACCCCATTATCATTCAGTAGGCTCTTTGTCGTGACAGCTGATGGAGAAAACCCAATATGATGAATTTGACCCTGAAGTAAACTAACCCGAACTCGTGACTTAAATTTGCACACATGTAACAAAGAGCGGTGTCAAGAATTCAAGCCCATTTGAATCTCTAAGTACTCTATACTCTTCAACCAACCAACCATCAAGTATTAGACGTATATTACCTCTTGAAAATCCACAATTGAATGTGACACTGAGCACTACAACGTAACTCCTTTAAGTGATAGTTATTTTGCGGTGATAAGAGCCCAATTCCCCCAAGTGGTAAAAAGAAAAGGTAAAAGTCACCCAACAATAACTAGATTTCCAAGTCTTCATTTTTTTGATAATAAGCTTGAACAAGGATCTTGAAGAATCTTCATCCAACCATCCCCGATACCTTCAGATACTAAGTACACTCGCCCATGATATTTTACTTCAGCCTCAAATAAATAATAGTGAATTAACTCCATTGTCACATCTTCTGGTTAAAAACTCAAATCTAGCCTCCTTTGACGTTTTAAGTGAACTATGATAATGGTTTTCATCCCGACCATGGTTAAAAGCACATAACCTCATAAAACTAAGAAATAACCAAACTGTCATGACGAATAACCAAACACACATCCAAATCATGAAGTACACCCTTTTAACCCTTCTTTAAAGTAGAAATCATAGCACCAGCATCAAAAGCTCCAGAAATACATTTTCCCTTTCTCTAGGATGAATCTATGATCACGAGATTTTACAATTCTATGGATTAAACTGAGAAATAGTATCTTTCGCGGGATTTTACTAATCCAAGAATAAACCGTAAGATAGATCCGGAAATGAACTTTACAATTACCAGGATGTTTCCATTGTCACGGGATTTTACAAGTCTATGATTTAAACTAAGAAATAAATTCTTTCGCAGGATTTTACAAAATCAAGACAAAACCGTAAACAATGTCAGCTTGAATGTGTTATAACAACTTTGGTTTCGGTGAATATCAGTTTTTAGGGGAACATGCTGCGGTTTCATCAATGTTTCGTTATCCAACATCATCACCATCATCAACTATCCAATACACACTTTGGTAAACACATCATTTACACATTCTGCCGGCTAATGTTGTGACCTCCTGGTGAAGTAAACCCGATATACCAAACTTGATCATGAAGTACAATTCCCCAGATTTGTTACTTAAACTTGTACTAATCCTTCTGAAGAAGAAATGGTGTACCCAATGTACAAAACCTCTTGACATTCTCAACTGAGTGAGACACCGAAGTGACAGTTACGTTGTGGGTTAAGCGAGAAAGAGTCACAAACGTAACTAAATAGCCAAGTCTTTATCACCCTCTATAAATGCCCCAACAAGTCATCTTCGTGGAAGACGAAATAAGTAAACACGCCCAGAAAGCCTCACTTCAAGTCCAAATAAGAAATCCGCACAAAACAAAACCCCATAGTCAACATTGTTCTAATAACTTTCAGATCAAGCCGAAACATAATATTCTATGTGAAAATGTATACACCAAAGTACCAATCATCATACCACAACGAGTCTTATCCTCAAATCTCATATCAACAAAACTCATAACCCACCAATTCTCATCATCACACCAAATCTCATATAATCAAATATCGTTAAAGCCTAATATAATACACGGCCCAACTCAACATAATGTCTGGTTCAGTCCATAGTAGCAATATCACAGCCCATGTAAAAAGATAAATCATTATTCATGTGAAATATCATCATTCAATCTCATTATTATTCTCAACTTTGATTACAGAGAGTCTTACAGCCCCATAATGATTTAGAATCAACCGAATCAAAAGATGTACAAGCCCCTTAAATAATATACACATCTCACAGACTTTGGTTACAATAAATCAGGGTATCACTCATGAATTGCTCATTGTACCTCACCTTATATCTCAAATAATGATAAATCTCGAAGATATCACACTTAAAAATACAAGACTTCACAAATCATTATAACATTCGTATATCAATAATACCAGAGAGGCCTATACTCGAATCTGACTCAGCCCATTCACATGTTCGGCCCAATGAATACAACCCATTCAGTAGACTACCCGCCCAAGTCCAATAACCGATCAACCAAACAACCCTAAAAATTAGGGTATTTAAGTACACACTTCACATAACCTCAAACCCTAATCAATCACACTCACAAAATAAAGCGCCCCCTCCATAACAGTTTCACTCAAAAACGGATTCAAACCCTAATGTATCTCTCTATAATCCGTCCCACATATCAAACTCAGAAACAATCATCTCACATCAAGGATCATGTCAACGACCATCATAATCCAATACCCACGACAAGCATGAGCTCACCACAGGGATGGTTTGAGCCTCATCATTAAGATTTGATGAATTGATTCGAGGTAGGATTTAATTTTTATTTGTGTACCTTTGTTACTTTGAACCAACGAACGAGGGAAGGAGATGACATATTATTGTTATTTCTATATCCTTGACATGTTCAAACATAACCAATGATGAAATCATTAAAAGAGATCAATGAAGAGCATGATTCACACATGAGTTATATAACCGTGAGTTGATTTTTTGTGAAAAAATCAGAGATCTCATCATTTTGATAAATAAGTGCATTTATTAATCTTTATATACGATACCAAGATAAAGAGAATAACCATATTGTTATAGCTCTTTATCTTACTCATTCGGACATTAACAAGAAGTTTACTCCAAAAATGATCTATGAAGCATGCGTCCATATGTGTATAGATCGATTGAGATCTATTTGTTTGTAAAACCCTTCACATATGGAACAAGGCTGAGATCTTTGACATGTGTTACTTTGTTAATTAGGGTCTTGATCAGTGAAGATGAAAGGCAAGGGGTTTAATTAATTAATCATGAGTTGAGGTCTTGAAGATCTTAACCACACCTTGATATAATCTGAGATCGTGCAAATATAAATCATGTAGTGTTTGATGAATGAGATTTGTTAACAGGTAGATCTTGTATAATTGTTGATGTAGGTTTTCGATGATATTGTGATGAATATTTGATTTTTATGTAGTTGTTAGAAACTGAGATTGAATAAGGTAGAGTATTGGTTTTGTTTTGGTTTTGTGGTCATGGTCTTAAAAGTCAAATCTTCTTCTTCCTTTCTGTACTTAAACCGTAGTCCTATTTTGACACAGTCAAGTCGCTAGAGTTGCAAAACACAGTCATGTCTCTAAATCTTTAGAGTCAAGTCGCTAGCATCTTTAGAGTCAAGTCGCTAGATTTTGAAAGCACAAGTCGCTACCTGTTATATAACAAGTCGCTAGGTCTAAGTCGCTACTTCATTATCTTGAGTGAGTCAACAAGTCGCTACCAGTATTTGTGAGTCAAAACGCTAACATTTTTCAAAACAACTCGCTAACTTGTAAAGACAAGTAGCTAACATTTTTCAAAACAACTCACTATAAAGAAGGTACAATGAATCTGGACATGACCAACTCGCTATGAAGACTTTTGACTTTTTCTGATGAGTTTTCCGACCATCTTCATAGAAACCCAGAAAACTCAGAAAACTGCAGTAAAAACTGCATCCTTTTGATAGATTTGACCACGAATATTACTGTTTGACCACAACATGTTTTCACAGATAATGGTACAAAAGGACATATGAATGAATGACAAAACTGATCTGGACAAGAACAATGACATAAGACCAAATGTACACAAAACCCACATGACATTTTATGACCAAGAATGATCCAAAACAGAAAACATGTAAAAACATTTTATCACAATGATATGAATAATATTAATCCGACCAAGAACAATACCAAAACAGTTTACAACATGATACAAAATAACCATAAACACAACACAATAACCATGGTACGAAACCACACAAATCAATACAACACAATAACCATGGCTCTGGTACCATTTATAGGATCGTAATATTTATTGTGTTGATGATTCGGGTGGTCTTGGATGATGAAAATACATGTTTGCCATAGTTATAGAGAAAGAGATGAGAGGGAGTTTCTTGCTAGAGAGTTGGTTCACAAAATATGGAATGTTAGATTAAAAAGCTCCACCCCTTCCATGGATGGAAGGGGTATTTGTAGTTACACAAGATACGTCCTCATATCGGACTGTGGATCAGGCATACAGTGGGTAAAGACCCGTCCTTCCTCCACAGTGTTACACTAAACTATTCTATGCTATAAACTAACTAATAAACTACTAAACAACGTAAATAACGACAAGTCTACGAGCTAACCTATGCTAGATAATATTTGGGATGACCGAATCTTCATAATGGAATTTCCAATTCCTAACACATTTACATATGAACATACTTAAGAATTGTAAGGACACGCATACCTTCATTTTGAATCAAAAGAGACGCTTACATCTTCAACAGTTTTACTACTTTCAAATGTCTCCTCCAGTCCAGTCGCAGCCTCCCCTGAAGCATCCTCATTCATCACGCTCGTGCTGTACAAGTACTGACTAGTCACAGCGACTGACAACAAAGCTTTTACATACGAACATACTTAGCAGAGTTGATGACACGCATACCTTTGTTCGGTGTCAAATGAGGCACCGACGGCGTGATCAGTCTTATTAGTTTCCACGGTCTTCTCCACTACATTCGGCGCCTCCCCTGAACCATCCACATCCTTCATGGCCGTTCTGTGCAATTACTGACTATTCAAGGCAAGAGACAACTATGCATTTACATATGAACATGCTTAATAAATGTAATGACACGCATACCTTTGTTGTGGCTCAAATGAGGCACCAACATCGTGATCACTTGTATTAATTTCGACGGACTTCTCAATTGCAACAGCAGCCTCCCCTGAACCATCTTCATTCTTTTCGGTACACCTCCCCTGCTTGGTAGTATCCTCCGCATGATCACAACTTGCTTCTTCCAGAGATGACTCATCTACCTGATGTTTTCGAACCTTCACCAAACGTTTTATTTTTGTGGTACCTGCCTTTTTCTACTCCAACCGCTTAAACTTCCTATTCAAATATTTCAAATCTGCATGTTGTGCTGAAGTTTTCATTGTTAATTCACATACCTGTTTACATAGTACCTCTTTTGTTGCTACTAGATATTCACTCGACTTGGAGCAACTTAAAGTTTAAAAAAAGTATAACAATTGTCGAATTACTACTTTTAAAAACAATTCTTGTTAGATTTTGTTAATGACGGAATAAGTAGTTTATAAGTGTTCGTGCCACAATTTTTGGATACAAAAAGGAACAAGAGAGGCCTAATGGACTATTCGACACATGGCACCGATGAATTCGTTTTGGTATATCGTCAGTCCACACTTTTAGATGTAATATGGGCAACTAAATTTATATTTGGGCTACCAAGTTAGTACTTTAGGCAACCTTTACATATTTAAAGAATATATTGTACAATGGGTCCTTAGCATTTATTGGTACTTTGGCCCACACTTTTAGATGTACTCTTGGCAACAACTTTTAGTGTCATGTGGGAACTTAATTTGTACCTCATGCCAACCTTCTAGACGCAATCTGGGCAACTATAGGACATACTTGGTCAATATGTCTTGTACGTTGGGCAACCTTAAATCATATGCATATCATCTTAGGAGCATTTCCAATGCCATAACGCTCCTTCAACTCTTCCCAAAGTTCTTTGACAGTGTTACGTAGAGGTACAACCGATCTAAGGGGCTACCTTGCGACACACTATTAGTGTTTTTATAGCTTTTCACCAAATATAACCACACCCTAGTTTCCATGTGCTTATTTACTTGACTCAACACATAACAACAGAAAAGTTTTATCAAAACAAAATAACATCATTAAAAAAAATGAACACTGTTGCGAAATGCAAGGTGTTTATGCGGTATGAAGATCTTGTGTGTGGTGTTTTACTCCCAGTTGACATTAATTTTTCGAGTCTTGTGCGGTACATCAAGAAAAAGTTCAAATTTAATAATGTAAACGGGATAACTCTAACATACAACATCGCCTCAACCACAATGAACAGACTTGACGATGATGACTTGGCTTTTTTCAAAAGTATGGTTGATGGGTCGCAGTCAGAGGTGCAAACCATATGCATCAACCAAGTTAAAGAACCCGTTGTGGTAACCCAGTCTTCTTGTTCCCCACACTTACATGTGGATCTTAATGATACGTTGTTACCTGATCAAGATGCGAATACATGGCAACAAAACAACTTAACTCATATACCGCCCACACCCCATCCACCACCTATTGATAGCAGACTTGAAAGTAAATATAGAGGTGTTATGAAAGTGAATGATAGATTTGATGATAAGGCAGAGTGCATATATGAGGTATCTTTGAAGTGCCTAAAAGAAGGGTATGAATTTTATGTTCATAAATCGTGCACTATTAGGTACGCAGTAAAATGCGTGCAGCCAAAATGTGATTGGCACATAAACTGTCGTAGGATTCCAAATTGTATCCAGTTTAGAATCACTGCAATTAATGACTGTCATACATGTTCCAAAATCCAGTTCAATCCAAATCATCGAAATGCTACAGCAAAAACCCTGTCTAAATTACTACGTCCGAAAATCGCAGATGTTACACGCGTTTATAAGCCAAGGGACATTATCCATGATCTGAATATGGAGTTGAATATAGATGTTTCATACACAAAATCTTGGAGGGGGAAACAATTGGCAGTGGAATCAACCCAGGGCTGTCCAAAGGCATCATTTGCGCAGTTACCATACTACTGTCACAACCTAAAGCTCGCAAATGAGGAGACTGTTACACACATTGAGACAGACGATCAAAGACGTTTTAAGAACCTTTTTATATCTTTCGGTGATGCGGTAAGCTAATTGCCTTGAATGTTTTTAAATAAATCTTGTCTAATATATGATATGGTTTTCATACAAGTGTGTTGGTGAATAGGCATTATTTTTAGTTTAGCATGCGGCTGTTTAGTAGTATATCTGCAACATCAACACAAAATGGAATATAAAAAACTATACATACATAAAACCAGAAAATAGTTACATACAACTAGTTTTTACTTGTCTTATAAAAGTTGAGCATCCTAGCAAAGTATCTAACAATTTATGTCAGATAAGCACAAAAACATTCGAAATTGGATCTACTCATGCTGATACTATTGTTTGTTTCACAACACACCTGTCAGTAGAAACATAAAACAAATTATTTGTCATTAATTTACTTACCAATGCATTACAATAGTATACAAAGTTCACTTAAAAACATGGTTTATGATGATTTTACCTTGATATACAATGTGTTTGTTATCAAGTATGTAATCGCATTTATATTTTACAGATTAAGAGTTTCCTATGCTATATGCGACCCCTGATCATAATCGACGCGGCACATCTTAAAGGGCCCTACGTAGGGACAAACCTGGTAGCCGTGGGAATGGACGGAAACAAATTATACCGATTGCCACCGGTTTTTCTCTGTTAGGATTTAGTAAATCCAAGTATTAAAGAGTCGGTCACCTCAAGTATATGTAATCGTTAGTAAGCTCGTAGTTGTAGATTATTATAAGTTAAGTAGTATTTAGTTTAAGTAACACCGTGGAGGACGGACGGGTCTTTACCCACTGTATTCCTGATCCACAGCCCGATAGGTGGCGATTTATGTAAAGACTATAAATACTCTCTACCTCCCAAGGTAGAGAGTTGGAGCTCATAATAAGATTTTTCTTTCTCTCACTAAAGTTCCCAACTCTCTAACTTTCTCTCTCTAAAACTCATCTTCTGTACACCTACTTTGGTTATGGTTTGATGTGTATGTGAAATCCAATATGTTATAAATGGTATCAAGAGCCATGGTTTGATCATCTCTTAC